>PVKN010025091.1:0-14239 GCA_004027915.1 Capromys pilorides | reverse complement strand
TTTTGAGTAATAAATTTGAGTATAAAATTCAGTTGAGAAAAAGTACACAATCCTCCACACACTTCAGTGTACGTATAATTATTTAGCATGTGAGCTTTGTTTACTTTTAGATAATATCTGCACTCAATGAATTTCACAGCTACTTAGTGTACCATTAAATGATTTTTAATAAAAACATGCACCTGTGCAAATATATATAATATCAAGATATTGAAAATTACATCACTGTCGAAATGTAAATCCATGCAGGAAACACCTAGGATTATAGTTTCTAGATCATGAATAAACACATACTTGGTTTTATAACAAACACCAGCTGTTTTCTAAAAGATTGTCATATTGAAATCTCCCTCCAGTAGTACTTACTAATTCTAATTTATTCACATTCTTGCCAGTGTTTAGCGTTGTTAGTCTTTTGCATTTTAACCACTTTGGTTATCAGTCATGGGTTCTCATTACAGTTTAAATATGACTTCTTAGCTGGGTGTATTAGCGCATGCCTGTAATCCCAGCACTTGGGAGGCTGAGGCAGGAGGATCAGTGTGAGTTCAAGACCAGCCTGGGCTACAAAAGTAAACTCAAGGCCAGCCTGAATTGCATAGCCAGACCCTGTCTCAAAAAGACAAAAAATAAATAAATAAGTTTTCTTGTGACGACTAATATTCGTTTTTCATGTACTTATTTACTAAAATTTTTACTTGTGTAACATATATTTTAAAAATTTTTAAACATATATTAATTTGCCTATCTTCATTTTTGAGCTGCAAGATTTTTTTTGTGTCTCCTGGAAATGAATCAGAAGCACATTTAGTAAGTATCTCAAATATTCTTCACAGCCTTTCATATTCATTTCAATGGCATCCTCTAGTGAAAAGTTTTGTTTGATAAACTATAATTTATTTTATTTTTTTAGGACAGTTTCCTTTTATATTCCAACAAGCCCAAGCCTACTGACAAGTTAAAAAATTAGTCTAAGTTCTTTCTAACAAGTCGTTATTATTTAGTATTGGTGGTTGCCTTGCGTGGCTTGGGAGGCTCCTAGGGAGATAGGAAGACCCATCATGGAAGGTCCCTGTGTAATTAGCAGAGGCAGGACCGTGGGCTCTGTAACTGATCTCTGACCCCTTCTCTGACGTTGTTACCCGGTACTGATTCTCAGTAACTACGAACCAAACAGCTGTGCTCACCGAACTTTCCTGGTTGGACCAGTTAACCATGGGTTGCGTCCTTCAAGCCATGTTGGAAATGAACCTCTCCTCCTCAAACTGTGAATATTGGACAGAAAAAATGACTAGTGCAGAAAATTGATCCTAAGGGGCAGTGCTTGCTATGACTACGCACGAACGGGGGTTAAGAGGCTTTCGGAAATGGTTTGTGGGAAGAGTTTGAAAAGGTTTAGGAGACGTGCAGCTGAAGCGAGCCCTGGAAAAGTCTGAAGATGAAAACTGAAGTCTCTCCAAGGCTGTACGCGGAGTGCGATGGGCTGCTGCGGGGAAAGCTCAGCGGACTGCACTGCCGGAAAGGATGCGGCCGGGGTGGAGCTCCATCCACTGCACAGATTTCAGAGGGGATCAAGAACTCCATCAGCAGGCTTTTGCTGGAGCCCGTGTGTATGACGTTGCACGCTGACGAGAAATATTTGTTGCAGTTTGCTCCTATCCCGAGAGTGTGCAGGAGTCTGGGACTAAGTACGGTGGGCCGATCAGTCTGGCAGGCAGCGCAGCATCCGAGCTCTGCCGTGGACACTTACGGCTATTGTCGGCCAGATTCGCAGTGAGAGTGGGAGACAGAAAGTGGAGAATTGGAAAATGTTCATTTTGGGGCAACAAGGAACCCTGTGTAAAAGCTGGGACCGAAGGAGGTGGACCGCTCAGAAGTGACCGAGGCCCCCCACTCCGATCGCAGGTTCAAGAGAGTCGAAGTGCAGGCTTTTGGCCTGGGATCAGAGTCCCTGGCCACCTGCTCGAGAAGGGTCCTAGCCGTTGGTACCACAGTGCTTCTTTCATTGTACGCAGGCATCCCGGTACTCAGAGGCGGCAGCGGCCACGGCCACGGCCACAGGGATCTGCCACGGTTCCTGCTGACCACAGACATCGGTGGTGTGTGTGTGAGGCTTGCGTGCAGAATGCAGCAGTAACGAGGTGCGAGAGGCTTGCGTTCAGATTGCAGAGGGAGGACTGGGAGGCCAGGCCAGGAGCCCCTGGGAGGGCAGGCAGCAGAAGAAACGGTGGGAATGGCGTCCAGGACGCAGCAGAAAGCCGGAAAAGCAGAAACACCAGGAGCACAGAGTCTCCTCAAGGACAGAAAGCTGCAGCCCACGAGTGGAGCCGGGCTGAGCGAGGCTGAGCGGGCTGTGAGTGGCAAGGCCACGGACGTGAGGCCACCCTCGCCCTTAGAGTTCGCCTCTCAGCACCATGTGCCCCAGACGCTGAGCGTGAAGCTGCAGGGCTTGAAGTCTGCCCTGCTCGGTTTTGATCTTGCTTTGGTCCTATTCTATTTCATTGATTCTATTTTTGTTTTAATCAAAGTGTTTATCTTGTCCGCTTATCTTATTTTAACTTGTGGTTCTATAACTTGTATTTTTTATTTTTTTCAGATGCTCACAGCTAACTGTTTGTATTGCATCTCACTCAGGAGAGGCTTGGACTTGGACTTTTAACCAACTCTGGAACTGTCACACCTTGGGAAAGAGCACACTGCCCGCTGGTCACATGGAAGTTGATTGAATCGTGTTAAGTGAAATAATTTACGATTGTGAGGTTTTTTTGTTTTTTTTTTCTTTTTTTTTTTGTATTTTAGGGAAGAGTCTACAGGGTGTTCAGGGTTGCGCTACTAGTTCAGACTCGTAGTGACGACTATTTACAGCTTCCCAAGAGCTGGGATTACAGGTATGTGTCACCAGGTGGGGTGGGGGGGCGCAGCATAGCCGGCCCTGGAATCAAATCCCAGGCTCCTGCACCTGCTCACAGACACTTTAATCCACTGAGCTGTTTGGCCGGCACTACAAATATCTTAATCTGGAGAATAAATGTGGCTTGCGGATACGGGGTTGGGTTCGAACTGATAAGGGTGGGGTCTGGTGACAACGACAGTCAAGTCCTTGGGCTCTGGAGCCCCTTAGGGGATCAGCAAATCATACTTGGACCCACAGTCGGGCATGCCAAGGACGCGTGGCTCCCAGCTCGGCTCCCGATCCCTGGCCCCTCCCTACGCGGCTCTGCGCCATGCTGCCTCGCGGTTTACGTGAGCCGAGCCCTCCGGCCCCGCTGAGCCTTTCTACTGCGATGCTCCTTCCCAGGAGCAAGCTGAGCACGGCTGAGGCGCCCGGGTCCTGAGCCCCGCTGGACCTCAGTTCTTTCAGCTGGACAATGAGTTTAGTGAAGCGAGTTGACGCATTCGCTTTTCACATTTATGCATATAAACCATCTCTAATTTTGTGCTTAATGAAAAAGTGTTTGCAGTGGCTTTTTCCATATAGGTATGATATGCTAATATTTGTTTGAAAGCTATCTCATGTTTTTGCTGATTCGTAATATTAAGTACTTTCAGATTGTTGTCTAGGACATTGTAAATCATTTATTTTAAAAGGCCTGATTTGTGCATTCCTTCAAAGTCTCTCTCTCAATTTTAATGAGAAATTTAATTTGGCTGAATGCAATTTTCAATTAAAAAAAAAAGTTTTTTTAAACAGAATAAAGTAAAAATAAGAATAAAAAAGAGTTTTGAAACAGGCTAGGCTGCGTGTGGTGGTGCACGCCTGTAATCCCAGAACTCAGGAGGCTGAGGCAGGAAGATCACTGCAAGTTTGACACCAACCTGGGCTACAAAATGAGCTCAAGGCCAGCCTGAACTGCATAGTGAGACTCTGCCTTGGAAAGAAGGAAGAAAGGAAGGGAGGAAGGAAGGAAGGAAGGAAGGAAGGAAGGAAGGAAGGAAGGAAGGAAGTGGTAAGAAAGTAATAGTTTATAACTTGTATATTGTTATACTCACAATAGTTATTCAGAATACAAGATGTCGGCGTGAAATATTTTGTTCAGAAATATTCGGCACAAGTATTCCTTTTCCATGAAGTCAGAGAAGCTAGCTATATACCTTAACTACCTTGGAGCTTGCAGGTTAGCTCAGTTCAGTGCCTGCTTGGGCAAACCCAGTCAAGCTCAGGGGACCAATGTTCAGTCCAGCTACATAGGCCTTAGCAGACCTGCCCTGAGGGCAGCCTGAGCCAGTGCCCCCTCCCAGAATATTTGCTCCGTAACTATCTTGTGTGTATACTTATATATGTTTTTCTTTTGAACAATGTATTCCGTATTCACAATATCCATTGTGCATTTTGAATCTTGCCTATTTGTTCAGCATCTCACACTAGTGAGACACTACAATGCTTACACGTATGAATCTGCTTTATTTCACTTATGAGAGTGGTCTGGAGTTGCGTCCATTTATCTATGAAAGTGTCCAGTTCATCCTACTTTGTGCTTAAGTAATATTCCATTATATATTTAAAAAATTTAATCCATTCCTCTGTCAATGGGCATTGGGGTTCAATTTTCAAATTTTATTTCCTTTCAGTGTAAAAAAGTGTAAATCTTGCATCAGTTGATATAGCTTTGTCTGAGATTTTTGGACTCTTTCCTGTGCATTTTCAGGAGTCAACCAGATATATGAGAAGAATTTAAACATAGAATTTATCATTCATTCCAGAACTTCTCAGCTTTCTAGTATGTTTGACCCTGTACTCTTTCTTGTTCCTCAAGACTGAACAAAAAAACTTCTTTAAAAAGCTTTTTTCTTTAGTGCAGGGTCAACAGGTTCTCACTACACAGATCAGACTCTTAGTGATCCTCCTCTTTTCTGCTTCCCAAGGGCTCAGATTACAGGCACATACCACCATGCTGTCTCAGTCACCTTCTCAGTGGGCCCCAGGGGTGGGGCCGGCATGGCAGGCAGGGGATAGAACCCCTGGCCCCTGCATCTGCCTGAGCAGGTACTTTAATCTGCTGCACTATCTGGCCGACACTAAAAAACATTTCCTTGGACCCACAGCCTAAAAGGAGGCGTCCAGTGCTGCAAGGAAAGGCTGGGAGAACGAGAGCCTCACCTGAGGTCACTCTCCTCTTGCAGTTTTCACCCCTCCTTCCGCTTCGGCCTATTTTTGCCCAACGTCCAATCTTCAGGTAACAGCTTTATGTAGTTTGTCCTGAGATTGTGATGAGTATTTGTCCATGTCTTTGTCCAAAATGAGCTACAAAAACATAGGTAAAATGGAACTCTTATACTCTATTTTGTATCAGTGTAGTATCTACTTGTGTAATGTTTTCTCCAGGGAAAAAATATACTGTTGCTTGGTGCAGTTTTCAGAAGACTTATGATTATTTATTTGGTTTTTGTAGAAAATGAAAAATACTAGGCTGAAAGACTGGACTAGAAGTGAAATGATAAGGGTTTTAAGCCTGGAAAGGATAACTTTTCTGTTTGGGTGTGTGTGTTTTGCCAAATGTGTAAAGTTCCAAGAATAAGGCATTCATACATTCTCTCACTTTTTAAAACTGGAAATATTTCATTTATCCCATAGATATCGCTTATGCTTAAAATTTTTCTATTATCTTACAGATAAACATTTTTGTGCTAATTTCTTGGAAGAAGATACTGAATTCATCAGAAAATGTGAGTTTTTCCTTGAGTAATCTTAAATAATGAAATATTTAAAATTCCTTATATAAATATGTGACTTTCTCTAAGTATGATAAGAAAATATGAAAATATCGGAAAATTATTACAATGAAAGCTGTAAATAACATAGGCTCCCCAATTTTCAATTATTGATTTTATACAATTAGCTTCCAAACTCTGAATATGAGTGAATTTTCAGTCTTTTCTATGTAAATTTTACCAAAAAGTAATCAAATATTATTCAATACATTTGAATTGTTTCATGTATTATAGAAGAAAAGTTGTGTTGGATTGGTTTATGAAGCAGTTTTAGCAGGTAATCAGTTATTATTGGAAACCCACCTGTTCAATGGCTGTTATTACAAATGAAAAATTTTAAAGAATGTAGGCAAAGAGGGAAGGAGCTCAGCCACTTTTTAAGACTGGCGGGGCTGAGGACATAGCTCAGTAGTCTAAGAGCCTGCCTGGAAAGTGCAAGGACCCGAGTTCAATCCCCTGTACCACATGCTGAGCCAATCCCTGGTTCCCAGATGCACCAGAAACTGGGCATGGTGTCACATTCCTGTAATCCTATTGCTGGGGATGCTGACACAGGAGGAAAACTATGAGTTTGAGCTACATAAAGAGACCTTATACCAAATAAATAAATAAAAGATTGCTAAAAACTGAGTAGGACTGATAGTTAGAAAAATTTAGATGGACTGGGGAAATAGCTCCGTGGAATAAGTGCATGCCTGGCAAGCCCAAAGTCCTGAGTTTGATCTGTGGCACCATCTTCCCCCCGCCCCTGCAATTCAAAAAAAAAAAAAAGGTTCCTTTCCCTTTAAAAGAAAAAAAGGGAAAAATTTAGAAAATGGGAAACTACAAATTAAAGAAGTTTAAAGGTAAAATAAATAAATAAAATCCAAACAGAACCAACTTTGCCAAAATGACATGAAGTAGAACTTATAAAAAGGAAAGAATACCTGGTCATGGTGGCACATGCTTCGGTTCCCAGAATCATGGGAGGCTGAGGCAAGAGGTGGCAGGTTTGAGCCTCGCTGGGACAAGTCAGTGACTTACGTGGAACCTTGTCCCTAAATTCAAACAAGGGATGACGATGTGCCTCACAGGAACTGCAATGGCCCTGCTTCAATCGTAGTATCACCACCACCTCCCAATAAAAGAAAGAAAGAGAGAGAGAGAGAGAGAGAGAGAGAGAGAAAGAGAAAGAAAGAAAGAAAGAAAGACTAGGTGCATGAAAGATATTTCAATGGCATGCCTGGCTACAAAAGCTCAGCACATGAATTTAAAAAATTATCAAGATTGAAATACAAGTTAGAAGATAACCATGGGAAAAAAGAAACATATATATATTTGTATATGTATACATATATAGTATATGTGTATATATATATATATATATAGTTACAACTTACATATGTGTATATGTATGTCAAGTTCAAATAAATGGTGATCAAAATATGCCACTTCAAAAACAAGATACAAATGGAGGTTTGACAGTAAAAACATGTGCTTTCACCCTACAAATTAAAAAAAAAGTACAACTTGACATTGGCTGTTTTCTAAAATTCAACGTTTTATCACATTTATTTCCCTGATCTCATGTGTAGTTTAAATAAAAAACAGATTTTTTTCTATGAGAACTTGTGATTCGCATATATTTGGAATGAAGTTATGGTATGCTACTATAATTTTTCAGCCTGTGACCTTAGAGAAATCTTCATTCCAATCCTAAGGGAGTTGAATGGAATTGTATATCATGAACTTGTAAAAATGAATAAACCTAGTAAAATAAAAACAATAAAAGAAAAAGTGTTCCATTTTGCAAGGCCTATAGTGAGATTTGTTTCCCACAAACACAAAAAAAATAAGTCCTAGCATTTATATGAGCTCCCCATATCTCCAAATTATTCTGTCTATATGTGATTTACGAGCCTATCCTAGATTCCGTTACCTCTAGTAGATAAACTGTAGGAAATGATTTAGCTACATTCCTCAGCATGATTCTTAAGAAAACTCTTGTGTTGGGAGATAGTGCGGTGAAACTTATTTAATATGCATCATTTATCAAAAGTTCATACCCATTCTCCACTGATTTATAATGCAAATGACACTTTGTCTCAATTGCCACTTGTCAATACCATGATCATTGCTTGTTTAACAACTACTTAATTAGAATATGTCCTACAATGGCCAACCTCTGACTGCCAGAAGACAATAGTAACAGAAAAACATGCTGTATGCTCACCTATGCATGGACTTGTTATTAATCCTGAAGCATGCTAAAATAATCCCAATTGGTCAAAGTTTCAGTTTATGTTAAGAGTCACTTGAGTAAAGGATGTGGCTCCTGCTAGTTGTGGGAAATGTTTGGCTGACACTGTCCTGACCAATCAACCAAGTGCCATCATTAAATCTCCAGAATGTGTAATAGTGGCTTGGTCCAAATCCTGAGGATAGTAAGGACGTTCATTAAAGAAAAAGTTCATAGGAAGTGGGGAGACAGATCTTTCTCAGATTCAGAGGGAATCAAGTGATAGGGAGGGAAGGAAAGGAAGAGAAAAGAGGTATAAAAGGAATTAAGGGCTGAGGAGATAGCTCTATGGTCTAAGTGCCTTCCTGGCAAGTGCAAGGATCTGGGTTCAATCCCCGTTATTGCATGCCTTGCTGGCCACTGAAACTGGGCGTAGTGGTGAACATCTTTAATACCAGTGCTGGGGAGGCTGAGACAGAAGGATCGCCACCAGTTTGAGTTGTATAGTGGGAGCATGTACCAAGTAAATAAATAAAATAATGTTTAAAAAGAAATAAAGCTGTGTTATAGGCACACATCAACTCCACACAAGGTATATGGACATTTATATAACATGTACTAATAAAAATATAGAAATAAAAAAATACATTTAAGCAAAAAAAATCATAGTGTTCTATGAAGACAGCATACACTTCATTAAACAAAGTCACATAGATTTGTTTAACTTCGGGAAAAAAAGGAGAGAATCACCAATGGTCTTAAGGCCAGAGAAAATGAAATTTATGGAAAAATGTCAACATGGGTAACCTTGAATAAAAGTGATTTCTAAGAAATCTGACTAAGAAAACATCAGACTAATATCATAATCCACTTACCATGTCAACATTATGGATATGCAAGAAATGTGTGTAATGAAGACTATAAATAATGAGATGTATTTCCTTTAAGCTATTCTATTTTCAAATAACTGAAATATCATATCTACCATTAAAAATTAGAAAAAAGTTTATGCATTTAAATTAACAAACCTACAGAAAGAACTTTTTGCGGAGGACACATGAGCACTTCAGAAAGCACTGGAAAGTACTAAAGAAGGCACATTCTAGAGCTAGGCTTCAAGAGTTCAAATCCTGTGTCCAACTGCTTCAACAAGTTATTTAACTCCCTCCTATCTCAGATTATTATGTGTATTCTGAGAATAATTATATGTTTATTGTAATGTTAGTTTGGATAAAGTGTTTATAACATTGTCTCTAATGTTATTAATACTTTAGTAATTTTTATTATGCAAGGAAAATAAAAACAAAACTATGAATATCATAAGTGACTACACAGTTTAAAATCAATGTTTTGGGTGCTCACTATCACCATATGATATACTCTTTAAAACCAAAGACTTGAGGTATGTGGAGAAGTATCAGGACAAGTGGAGGAATTAAAAAACAAAAACACAAACAAACAAACATCTGCCTAGTAGCCAGGGAAGGGCTGCTGAATCCAGGATCAAGCAAGGTGAGATGCCGTGTGTAGGTGCAAGTTTTTTGTTTTGGTTTTCACTAGAAAGCAGAAAAATGATTTTTGAGAGAATGTGATGCCTTTTATTTGTTTTACTAGTATATGTTTGCAGTAATTATCATTTTACATTCCCTATGTGGGTTCGGTACACATATTTCTAAACTTTGAAAGCCAGTTTTTCCATGAGTCAGGTTCCAGAATAACAGCATAAAGAAACTGCACATTGCAACCTTGCATTTCTGTTCCTCAGCAGCTTATTCAGAAGAACAAGATGTGACAATTTCTATTCTGTATTTTTTTTGTGGAAAGATAGGAAGAGACAATTAATAGCTCGTGCCCTCTCTCTGCCCTTTGCTGCCTCCGAGTCTCTTTCACCTACGCCATGTTTCGGGACTCATGACTCTCTCCTCTCTAATAATAACAGTGACACATTTCCCATAAGATGTCAATGGAATGGCAAAACTAAGTAGCTGAGTTACTGATTTTAGATTAGCTAATCTTTAATGATTAGTGGTATGATAGCTTGTGCTTGCTCTGAGAAAGATAAACAAAATGCCTTTAGCAACAAAAAGGTAGAAAATTGAAAATAAGGGTGGGGTTAAGAGCAGGTATATATTTTCTCTTCCCAGAATGTTGTTAGTAATATTCTAATATTATGTTCTGTTTAAAATAATGTACTCTGAAATTAGTCCATCAAATTTTCTCCATCAGATTTGTCTGTTTGCTAAGTAAATTATAGGACCATAATTGTAAATAGAGTTCCATACTAGGTTAATTTTTCTGTGAACCTAAAAGCTTTAAGTGGAATCTTCCACTTTAACCAGGTGCCCAAAAATCCAATCCATACATTAGACTTGACTAAATAAAACTCCTCAATAGCTAGTTGCACCTTATTATTTTCTATACCTATAGCAACCATCATTTCCTGAAGATGGCCATGAAAAAAATTATCAGGCTTGTCGCAATGATTTCTGAAGTGTGAGCACCATTTTGTTCTCCGTTGATGTTAACTTGGTGACTGTTGTTTGGTTCTTTCATTTGTTTGGTCTTCATAGACCTTTCTTTAACTCATTCAGCAAAAATTTTGTGGTCCCACTCTATAATCTGACAAAACTAAAGAACTGAATCCAGGGCTTATTTCTGAATCGGGTGAGAAAATGGTAACTTTTTGTAAATGTATGACAGGCACTCCTCAGGCTAACAGAACTCTATGGGAAAGCATGTCTCCATTCTTCAAAATTAGCAAGGTGAGATGAAAAAGCTCCTCAGTAGGTTGGTGTGCAAAATGCAGCTGAGAAGATTATGGAAGTTGAGAAGGCGAATGAACTTTCCATGTGTGTAGGGGCAGTGCCACCCAAGGCAGTCACAAGAGTCACACGTGATGGAGATGGGATGATCTAGAAGCAGAAACAAAAGAAAAAGCATGAAGACTGAGACACCTAGCAGATCAGAAGATTTTTAAAGAAGTGTGGTTAAACAGCAGACAGAGAACGCAGCATGAGGTAATTCGAGTCAAGCCAAAGCAGCGCAGTGCTCCAAGCAGCAGGACAAATAGCAGTGAGAGAGACAGAAGCAACAGCAAAGGATAGCATTTGGTGGCATCACTTAGCAGGCATTGGGCTGAGGCCATATGATGCATAGGAAAGTCCCATCATGCAACGTAAAAAATGCAGTACTAAATGACAGAGTTTGATGTATCACTTCATTAGTCTACAATACTTAGATGAGCTCCAGTTCTGTTCTGAGCACTATTTCAGACATGAGGGATATAACAATCATCCCTAATTCCTGTTTCCATTTTCTTGAGGAAGATTGACTAAGACATAACGAACTCCTTATCATGGAAGAAAATGAAAAGTGCCCTGAAAGATATGAAGTAGGAGAACAAGAAACTGCTGGAGGTGAGGGTCAAAAATGACTCAGGGACAATGTGACAGATAAGTAAGGGCTCACAAGAAGTAGCAACAGCCATGGAAGACTTCTAGAGAACATTCCAGGAGGGATAACCGAGACCCTATTCCAGAATTTTCTCTTGATTCCAGAGATTACTTGCATGGCCAACACTAGTGAACAAGTTTAATGATGGTTTATGTAGCATGTGCCAAGTGTTAGGCCATACTTGTAGTGATTTTCAGAAAGACACTCAAGTATCTCACTTCTTTCTTGCAACCACCCTATAAGGCATGGGCCATTATTATCTTTATTATTTTGCAAATGACAAAAAGAAGAAAAAAGAAATTTAGTGCTGCTTCCTAGGAAGCATTGCTATGGTTTAACCCGGATACTGTAGCTCTGTGTTAGTCTCAAGTGTCTCACACCTCACGTGGGATCTGATATCTGCCACAGCTACACATTGCTCTCGCCCCCTGTTTTCTGTTTGCCCCTGACACACAACAGCACACATTCATAATTCTGGAGTTTAAAAATTCAACATCCTTGCGGGAGAGGCAAAGAACCTGCCTACTGCAAGCTCCAAGTTTATGTTCTCAGTTACTTGCACGTTCCTGCCTTACACTCACAGCCAGAGTGCAGGTGGCTCCTGCTTAGCTTGGCCAGACTGTGTTTCATATCCTCTCTGAATTCCACGGCACCAAAGGTGATTGAAGACAGACAACTTCGAGTTCCTAAAGTTTGCTTTGAGTCTGTTCGTAAACTCAAGAGCTACTGAGCTGCAATGCAGGGGGTGGTAGTGCTGTTCACTCAGTTGGTATGGAATGTGACTCATACAACCATTGGGAGTAAATTGAAGTGTGAATCCTGCAAAAGTATGCAAATACTCTGAATATGCAAGTGTCACAGTACTCCTACGTTCTACTTGCTTCCATGTTACTGGCGTTGGTCTACCTCACTTCCTGGAGGTCCATGGTCTTCTCCACTGCATGTATTTCTCTTCCACATGAGAGGATGCCAGTTATGTTTTTTCCTGTGATTTGTATTCATCAAGAAACTCAACAGGAGAAGATAAAGGATATTTGTCTACAAAGATGATTTTCTCAAACCTTGGGACGGACCTTCTTTTCCTGAGCATACGGGTACTTGGTCTAAATCTTTGAGCTCATTATTTCTTCCACCTCAACATTTCCGCTGCTCTTCAGTTCTACCCACCCTTCAACATCTAGTTTTCCATTGTGTTCACAAGCCACTTGGTTCTTTCTTTTAAATGGCACACATTGCATTTTCTCAGAAAGCCCTTGTTTTTCCTAGTTCTATGGACTCTCTACCATAGTTTACGGATTGCAAGATAAGCATTTGTTAAGCAATTTGAGTGGAGCGATATAACAATTAACTTTTGTGAATAACTGTAGCAGCTTTAAAATTTTCCCGATGAATAAAACATTGTATTCTGACACTCCATTGCTTTTTGAAATTAAATTCGTGGATGTAATAATTATCTGACTATACACAATTAAATATAAATTTTTCTAATTCATCAAAGTTGGCATTTGAGAAATGAAAGTGAAATAGTTCATAACAGAGGACTGCTTCCTTTCCCTGTCCATGTTTCAGGTCAGCACTAGTGAAACCCAAGTATTCACACCCAGGTGCGGAATTGTAATGGATTCACTACCCCAGACACTTCCTCAACTGTGTATTTTGCTTACTTAAATATTATCATTGAGTTGCTATTGTTAATATTCCCTATGATATGAAATAGCTTCCTTAAATTACCAAACACAGTAGTCTACAGTTTTCTGCAGATTTATATAGCAATTGCATTCCTATACGATTGACGATACATTAAAGTTGCACAAACATTTCTTTGTGTTTGTGTGTATAACAGGGTGATTCTATTCTCAAGTGATGTTTAAGTAAGTTTTTACTCTGCAAGATTGATTATGCAAATGTTTTAAAAGTCAAGAGGGACACAATAAAACTATTATTTTTATGAGACACTGCTGAATACTATAGAATTTCCAGCACTCTGAACTATGGCCCCTGAACGCTAGCAGTGCAAAATAACAATCATCAGAAAATTCCAGAAAATTCCAACTTCTGCCCCACACTCGAGATTTAATTTGACTTCTGTGGAGGTCCTCTATCTTAAGATTAATTTCACTGACACTACTATCACCCACAGTGCAATGCAAACAGTCCTTAGCAATAGTGAAGTGTTTAGGATGGTTGTCTTCCTATTGTCTAAGAATTGTTTATGCACCATAAAGGAAATTCTAAAAGAAAATTATACGGTTTCTCTGGGCAGACCAAAAGAATGTGGGATAGAATTCTAGCATACTTTTCTAAATAATATTTTAGAGAAAAGTACCATGTCATTGCTAGGGAACTATGAGGTGGAGAGGATGTTTTTGTTGTGTCTGTGAGTCTTTTTATGAAAGAAAAATGTTTTATGAGTCAAATATGAAGTAGATATACAAAAAGTTTCCAGCAGATGTTTCAAAGAAGTGGAAGGCCACCCAAGAAGAAGGAAGCCTCTGCATCACAACCTCCGTGGTGGGAGGACATGGCCGCTGAGCCCAGTCCTCAGGAGGAAGCCACGCAGCAGGCCCAGGCCACCTGTGGGTCTTCTGCGGGAGGAGGGTTCAGCTGGTGACCTGCCGGCTGTCTGTGGCATCTTGTTCCGTAGATATGAGCACTGCTATTTCATTTAAACTTCAAAACGCTTCAGCTTCAGCTGTGAAAAAGCATGAGAAGATGCCAGGTTCTTGCTCCGTCATTCTCTAAGTCTCCTTGGCTCTTCCAGAGTCCTCACCCTAAGTAATATATTATGGTATTTAAAAGGATCCATCCTCAAGGAAATAATAGGAGCTCAGTCCCACAAAGTGACACCTGGCTGGCAGT
>PVKN010025090.1:0-14236 GCA_004027915.1 Capromys pilorides | reverse complement strand
GGGTTAAATCCCACGTCTTCCAGTCCCTAGTTCTGCAGTCTCAGTCCAGGGGACCCCATTCACATGTTTATTTATCAGACGAACATCACTTGAGCTACAGTCATTCCCCAGACCCTGCCCAGCATTACAGCTGGTGAGTTCTGTCCGTAGGGTCAGAGACACCTAGTGTCTGCCTTGTCATGAGGGTCCCAGAGCCCGGCATACAATAGCAGCTCAATTAATGCTTTTTCAAAGTCCTTGGAGAAGGTAGTAGGAGTGGAACCAGGAAGGAGGAAGGGGTCCCCACTGGCAGGGCATGGGCTGCAGCTCAGCTGACGTTCAGGGTCCCAGCACTGCCTGGGCGTCAGAGTCAGGACAGAAGCAGAGAAAGGCTCCGCAGCTCAGGCGCAGATGCGTGTGGTCCTCTGTCAGCAGCTGCTGGCGCCACCCAGGTGCACTGCAGGACTGGTTTAGGGAGTTTGAGACAAAAATCCTGGCAGATGGTAGACCGCCTGGACTTGGCCATGCAGCCAGCGAGGGGTGGACCTGGGCCGTAGAGTCCTGGACATCTGATGTCCTCTCGGAGGCAGTAAAGGAGGTCTCAGTTCTATAGGTGTATCATCAGTGCTTGCAGGGGTCTCCACTGTAGGGCTTCCTGATTGATTGATTGATTGATTGATTGACTGACCATGATACCCAGGATTGAACTCAGGGCCTCCACACTGAGCTACAACCGAGTCTTTTTCTTGGTCAGTTGTCCAGGTTCAGGCTGAACTTGCAAAGCTCCTGCCTCACCCTGCCAGGATGCTGGACCGACAGCTGTGCACCACCAGGCCTGGCCTCGGCTTTCATTTTTATACCAGTTGTGTGTGTGTGTGTGTGTGTGTGTGTGTGCCACAAACATGCATCCATTTTATTCACAAAACAGCGTGGTTTCCTAAAACAACGCAGACAGCGCGTTCATCAGCAGGAAGCTGGCCATGGGAGGGGACACAGGGGCCCCTGGAGCACCTGCCCCACAGGCAGGGCAGGGGCAAAGAGGCCTTTTCTTCTGCTACCATTAGCCAGGCCTGACAAAAGGACACATTTCCTCTAAGGAAAGTAGCCAGGATCAGAACTATGAAGACCCAGGCTAGCCAGATCTCGGTGGATGAACGAATAGAAATTTTACTTTTTCAAAATCATCACTGTTGGGGTAGGGGATCCCAGTCAGGGCACAGTGGGTGCAGCATGGCTAGCCTGGCTGGGCCTGGGCCGGGGATCCCCCCTCAACGAGCTTCTGCTGGCAGCTCCAACGCAAGGCTGGGTACAAAGGGGCTTCCACGCTCAACACTCTCCGTCAACGTGAGTGGATTCTCCTGGCCAACTATGCACTATTTTCATGGTCAGAAAGAATCAAAGGAAGTTTCAGTGAGGGTGGAGTTAAGGTGTGCTAAGCTACAGCAGTTTTTGTCAGTAACTAGGTTTCCAAAGGCTGCGGAACACTTACATTCTCTACACCAAAACAGTGTCTCCTGCACGGGCAACAGCGCCATCGGCACAGGAAGGAGACTGATGGCCCATTCTTTTCCCAGAGAGCCTTGGTTCTTTCTTTCTTTCTTTCTTTCTTTCTTTCTTTCTTTCTTTCTTTCTTTCTTTCTTTCTTTCTTCCTTCCTTCCTTCCTTCCTTCCTTCCTTCCTTCCTTTCTTTCTTTCTTTCTTTCTTTCACAGTTATTAAATCAGTGGCAATGTTCTTGGTTCTGAAGAGGGCGCATCTTGCCAGAGACCACACAAGCAGTGACACTGCGTGGAGAGGGTAGCTTTGGGTCCCCGCCACTGTCGCTGAAGCCACCGGAAGGCGGCTCTTGCCAGAGCAGTGCCTTCCCAGAGCAGCGAAGGCCTCTCTGTGAGCTTGCACATACATCCGACGGCGAGTCCTTCGGCTCCCGCACCTGCTCCCCTGCTTGCCGATGGGCGCACATACGCCACAGCGTCTCCGCTTCTCCCTGCCTGAGCGGATGGCTGGGGCCAGCTCTCCCCGCAGGGGTCCTCAGCCAGGCCAGCCACATGCAGCGCACGCTCATCCAGGAACGCACCTGGCGGGGTCATGATGGAGAGGCCTGGGCCGATGGAGAAGGCGCCCAGGTAGGGGGAGTCGGACTGGCCGCCGAGGGCTCCGGTGCTGCCACAGCCTCCACATCAGGCAGGCCCGCACCGCCTTGCTCATCAGCCGGAGTTGCTCCTGCAGCACGCACTCCAGTGTCTCGTGGACTGTGCGGGTTGCTGCAACGTCAGCTGTCCCTCGGCTGCCAGCTCTGTGGCCGGCTCTGCCTTGCTCAGTAGGCCGGCAACAGTACCACTGTTGTGCTTTGAGGTAGGGTTGCTTTTGTCCACCACCATGGCTGCCACGAGGTTGTGACCATTGGCCAACAGGGAGGCCACAGCTGCAGTGGCCCTTTCTGCAGACTCCCTGCCCACCATGCTGCTGCCACCACTGCCACCAAAGGAGGAGGAGCGGGAGAGTAGATGGGAGTGACGCAGGTTCTTGTTCAGGGGTTCGCTGATGATGCCACTCGTGTCCCGACGCTCAGGTGTGCCACGTCATCTGCCACCAAGGCAGGCGTAGTAGCTGCCACTGCTATTCTCTTGTCTGTCGCTTCTGCCTTTGGGCCACTGCTGCCACTGGTAGAGATGTTGCTACTGCTGTGGGCATCCTGGGAGCCACCAAGGCTCAACGTGGCGGGGCTAGGGCCCAGAACCCGCTGCTGAGAAAGCCTGTCAGCTGCCCGGCATTCACAGAGGAGCGCCCGGCCCTGCTGCCCGCAACAGAGATCCTGGTGGGCCTCAGTGCTCAGGGCAGGAACATGGTCAGGTGTCCACGTGGAAGTGTCTTTACTCGGGAGTTGTCCAGCTTCGAGGCTGGGAGTGGAGGGGGTGGGGAATGGGGCGGTGGGGTAGGGGATGGGGGGTGGGGAGCTGCGCTCTGCTGTGGGCACCGCCGCCTCGCCGCCGTCCCCACAGTGCGCTCTGCTCCATCCGAGCGCCATGCCGGCTCCCAGGCCAGAGTCGTGGTTGGCTCGAGGTGGAGAGGTGGGGGAAACTTGCAGCCCCTGCCCCTCCTACCCCTCCCCATGGCCCAAATTTAAAAAACAACAAAAAGCAGCGAATCACCCCCAAGCGGCACTCTGTGGATGCCGGTGTGGCGACCCAGTAGCCGTAGCACAGTGCTGCCTGTGGACCCCAAATCTGCATTTGGGCCTCGATGGCTATTTTCAGTGCACCAGTGAGCTGGGAGCTCAGGAGTGAATCTGGGGGAGAATGATGCCTTGGGTTTCAGGGAAGTCATGCCACAGACGCTTGCTAAGGACACTTGAAGCCTTCGCGGTGACACTGAGTGTGCAGGCGCGGAGCTGTCCCAGGGGCTCGGGTCCCGTTGTCTTGGGGACAGGAGCCGGCTCAGCAAAGCCACTGCCCCTCGATGTTCACTCGTGTGCGGTTTGCTGCTTTGCTCTGGCTTTGACGTTGTGCTGAAGCTCTGCACGTGGAGGGATCACCATCCCGGGGTGAGCGGCGTTGTGACCAGAGTCATTCCGTGGCCTTCCGGGTCATTCCCCACGTGCTCTGTCCTATTCACGACTCCAGGTTCTGTTGCATGGGGACGCTCTTACTTCTCCTCCTGGTGTGCAGAAGGACAAGGGCGGCCTGGCGCTGGAGGGAGGCAGGGCTGCCGCCTTGTCCCACCTGCATGTCCTGTGCTCCGTCAGTGACAGCTGTCTGTGCACAGCAGTGTGACTGGGAAGGACTAGTGGAGCCCTTAGCCGCTGAGCGGTGTGGAGACCCTGTGTCCTCCTGGGGGCATGCAGGCCCTCCCTTGCCACGTCTCCTTCGGGTGTGCGCCAGCCGAATGTCTTCCCATCAGTGCCTGCTGCTAGTGCTGTGGTCCCAAGAGCTGCCAGGCTGATCTTTACCCAGCCCAGCAGAGGAGGGAGGAGTAGGTCCCCGCCACCGGGACCAGTCTTAGAGATGCCCGTGGGTGCTGGCTCGAAACTCGAGTGCGAGAGCCGCAGGCGTGGCCCTCCCGGCTGGATCCGCCCGCCCGTGCACCCCACACTTCCCTTGCACTGGATGGGGTCCTTGTCTTTCCAGGGCCTGCCTGTTTCATCTCCACCATTGCTCTCCACACCCACAAACCACAGCGAAGGGGCCGGTGTCAGCGTTCCCGCCCCCATCCCCAGGTTCTGCAGTCAGGACACCCGGTGGGCACAGTGGGTTGCAGGTCCCATGCACAGCCTGCGGCAGAGAGCGTCCTGATGAACCGGGGGTGACAGGAGGGAGTGAGAGCCACAGGCACGAGGTGAGCTCTACCACCAGGCCCCACTGTGGCCCACACACCGCTGTCCTGGCCCCTGGTGGCCGCCCGGCACCTGGGCTGTAGCTTCTGGCCCTATCCAGCATCTGGAGGAAGTTTTGTGCCGCAGCCCGGGCAAGCCCAGCACCCGCAGGCAGTGCCTACGAGCGTGCGGTTTCACAGGGTCAAAGAGCAAAATGGTGGAGAGGCAAGAGGTGAGGTCGGCAGCAGGGTCCTGAGGCCGCAAGGTGAACCTCAGCGTTGTCTTCACAAAGTCACACACGTGGGCTCTCAGGCCTCCAGGCCCAGCGCTGTCTGGATCGAGCCCAGGCTGTTTTCAGGACCGCGGTCAGCGCACCCAAACTCTCTGAGGTGGGGGAGGCCCCTCAGCTTCTGGCAGCCAGTGCTGTCCTGAGGCCGCTCCCTTACCGCAGCTAGTGAGGGCCCCCTGCCTTGTCGCACGGGCTGGGCCACTCCCTTCACGCTGCCCAGACTCTCAGGGATGTGGGAACAGGATGCTGCCACACTGTGCTGATCCCAGTATGGGGACCGCATGTACAGCCCCCACTCACCTGAGGATGGGGGACACGGGGCACACAGGAGGGGGCGCGCCTCAGCTCTGCCCATGTTGGCAGTACCTTCTCTCCGCTCCTTGCCATCAGCTGCCAACGTGGCCTCTCTGTGTGACCTGCACTTCTTGTGTGTGGGACAGGAAGGGTCCGGGGCCTCGTGCACATAGGCAGACGCTCCACCCTGAACCTGTCCCCAGCTCTTTCTACTTTATCATGAGACAGGGCTTCACTAAGTTGCCCTATCAGGTCTTGAACTTGTGAACTTTCTGCCCCAGCCTTCTGACTGGCTGGAGTTAGCGGCGGTCACCAGGCCTGGTGGGAGGCTGGGGGAGGAAGTATCCCAGAAGGGACGGATGGATTGAGGATTCCAGGAGCACCGGCGTCCCTGGCTGGGCCCCGTAGTCACATGGCGTCGCTTCCCTCCAGAGCCTGCCTGCAGGCTCTGTCTCAGAGCAGGGTGAGGCTCTGTGGACACCAGGCATGCACAGGACCGATGTGTGTGAGGGGACAACTACAGGAAGGGCCTGGACCCAGTGAGGTACCCCACAGGTGGCCAAGTGCGATGTGGCATCGAATATACAGAGGACTGGGAGGGGACAGGCTGGGGCAGTGCTGAGGGACCTAGGCAGGCTGTATGTGGGGTTTCCTGAAGGGAGCCGCCAGGTCTTCTGGAAGGATCCCCATTTCTGTGTGACAAGGGTGCTCGGAGGGTCAGGACAGGTTGCTATGACAACCCATCAGGAAGTGACAGGGAAGGTGGCCTCACCACAGTACAGAGGAGGAGGAGGAGGCAGCCCCCACGCAGAATCCCATCCAGGGGCCAGGCATTGCTCAACAGTGGGTTTCTCCTGGCATCCATTGCCTCCCAAGCCCTTGGCAGATGTGGACCCATCTGGGGTGCTCCATCCCCGGCAGCCCCTGGACACAATGCTCCCCACCATCTCTGAGGCACCTTCTCCCTGTGGCTCCTCAAGGGCATCGATGAGACAGAATGCGCAGGACGAGATGGCAACAAATCCGTCCACACACTGAAGGCCAAAAGCTCCAGCTGAGGGCCTGGAGCTCATCGCAGCGCCTCCCACAGTTCAGCTGGAGGCCCAGAGCCCATGTCTGTGTCTCAGGCGAGGCCGCTTCATGGATCTGCACTGGAAAGGAAGTGGAAGCTAGGAAGTCTGCGCCAGTGGGATGAAGGGTCTGCACCAGCAGGCTGAGGGATCTGTGCTGGAGCCAGGAAGTGATGCTCAAGGTGAGCACCAGAGCTCCGCCAAGGGTACCACAGCCATCTTCAGTGAGGCCGGAGCTCTTCCGGCGATGAGGAAAGCTGAGCTCCCATCAGGAAAGCCAATGTGATAAGCTCCTCCAGGAGACCTAGCAGGGCTCTCTGTTCCTCTCCAGAGCGAGGCAGCGATGCTCAAGGTGAGGACCAGAGCACCCCCAAAGTGAACCACAGCCATTCACAGTGACATTGAGGTCCTGAGCTGCTCCAGTGATAAGAACAGCCAAGTTTACCAGGAAAGCCAGCATGACAGGGTCCTCCTGCAGAATAGCCCAAGAGAACCAGCAGCTTCCTGCAGCTCCAGCAGCTTCTCCAAGGGACTTTCCCAACAGCCTCTCCCGGCTCTTGTCCTGTTCTGCCTCTTATGCTGCGGGCAGCGATCCCCAGGTGGGCCCCCCACCCAGGGCCGTGCTAGTTCAGTTGGGCGTGGTGGAACCAGCAGACTGTCAGTTAGCAACGCAACACAGCGACCTTATCTGCTATGGTAAGTGGGGTAACAGCCCCACTTACCCTCCAAGGGCTGCCACGTAGGCCAAAAGGGATGCTGTCGGGAAACTTGGCCGTGATTTTTGGGGTGCTATGCTTTTAGTCCACTGATTGCAAACTACTCTCAGGAGGGCCTCCCTTTGCCTTTTCCCAGCCTGGACTCTCCCATGACAGCACACATGTCCCAGCCTGTGTGCCACTGGTCCATTGGGCTGGACAGGGATACTTGCTTGAGACTCCATCTAATTGTGGGGCTCCCCTAAGGTCCCTGGGCAGGCTGAGGCCTGGGGGAGAATCTGGACCTCGTGGTGGGATCCCGTGACAGACATCGACCTGCGTCCGTCTCTCCTGACTGTGGGGTCAGCAGGTGGCAGTAGGCCAGCCCCAACTCCCCCTATTACTGCGATTATTAACTACGACTCCTAAAATCTATCGAGTTATCATTATTGTTATTATTATGAAACTCAATCCCATTTCCATGTCATAAAGATAAACCAAATCTCATTTCAATTAGTTACAGCAGGAGGGAATGAACTTTAAACAGACATTTAATTTCTGAAAAAAAATTAGGAAGTTCTTCATGGAAATGTTATGGCATTTTGAAACAGATTAATAGTTCAGTGTGAACACATCCACCCTGCAGCTAGACGGTGGGCGGATGCTGTGGAGGGCCGGCTCCTGCAAGCCAGGCCAGGAGGCGCCGCGGGCCGGTCAGGGCCTTGCCGAATCCAACTGCTCCTCCAGCTCCGTAGTGCTGTGATGTTGTTATTGAATTATAGCAGTGTGTTTTATTCATTAAGAGAAAGAGTTGACTTCTGGAGTGAGGACAACATTCCACGAAACCTTCCCTGCACTGGCTGTGAGGGGGAGACTTCCAACTTCTCCCCCAAATGTTGAAACCCAGCATGTTGGCCCAGAGTGGAGGGGGCCGCGGCCCCTGGAGCTGCCCTATCTTTCTTCTTTTCTATTAACATTCATATCCAAGAGTGCGCCCACTTTTCAGCAGCTGAACATGACAGGGGAAAAGGTTCTGGTGATGGATTCTCGCGTGTGTCTGTAAATTTCATGCCTGCGAGGCGGGATGAATAGCAGGGAGACCCACGTCTCTTTGTTCCTGCACAAACAGCCATGGATCGGGAGTGGCAGGAGCCCGGCTGGCCGGCCAGGCCTGGGGGCGCGACTCGGGGGGCCGCAGTCAATCTCGGTCATGCTGAGCCTCATTATGGCCTTTGTTCCGCCGGGGACCTGGACAGAAACCACAAAATGAAAGTCAGCAGGACCCCGTGCTCCTCCCTGGAGTCAGGAGGCCGGGTTTCCTCCCTTCCCGTGGATGCAGATGCGTTGCCATGGAGTTGCACCCTGGGCCTTGCGGGTGCAGCCTCGGCTAGCTGGCTGCGGGCTGCGGCACTGGTGGGCCTTCAGCGTGGTTCCTTGCCGCAGGCCCTGGGCTGTAGCTGCAGGTAAAATGGGATTAAACATCTCCGTCCCTTCAGAGGAGATCCCTTCCCACACCGCCTGGTGACAGAGCAGGATCGGAGGGGTTGAGCGCAGTTGGGACAAAGTTGATAAGGCCTTGGCTGTTCACCTAACATTTCTTATTTTTTTATTTTTTATTTTTATGGCTGGCTCAGCCTGCTCCGGGGCTGGGGCTGGTGCAGCATGTGGTGCTGGGGATTGAACCGCCATCCCTGCTGTTGCCTGAGCTTTCCTAAGCAGGTGCTTTAGACCGCTGAGGCATCTCTCTGGCCCCTCATCATCTAACACTTTTTAAAGGTGCTCAAAAATGTCACACAGCCCAGGGCAGCCCACAGGCTTCGTGGCCAGGAATGGTGGTCTCTACACAAGAGCTACCCACACTAACTTCCAGAAAGAGAACAATAAATACACGGCAGCATGCTTTTCTGGAAGACCAAATTTGCTTTTCCACTTCGAGTGTGGAAGTATCCTTGGTAGTTTTGAAATGATGCCGATGGCTGGCTCTTTCTGTTTTTGTTTTTTAAAATTTATTTGCTGAAATTTAAAAAGCTGCCCACATTTGACACTTACAGCTCGGTGAGTCGGGAGTCTGCGTGTCCTTGTGCAGCCTTTGTTCGAGACCATGAACAAACCCACCCAACGTCCGCCTCGGGGGTCAATGCCTTGGAACGTGTGGGAGGGAGCGCTTAGCGCAGGTCTCCTGCGGGGCGGCTGGGCTCGGGCCACACAGCGCTGGGTGTAGGGCTGGGGCACCAGGCTGGGAAGCTAGTTTTTAGTCATGTCCTTCACAAGATATGAAAGGTGGCACAGAGGTCTATTCTCAATTTTTTTTTAAAAAAAAAAAAGTTTGCATTTTAATTTTCATGATAGAAAAGTCCCCCAATCTAAAAACCACTATCCCAGGGCAGGGGCTTCGGGGCCAATGCGCAGGGGCTCTAATTTCCAGCTACTTCCTCTTGGGCAAGAAAATAATGATTTGGGGACTTGCATTATGTCCTTTGTAAAACGAATATCCAAGCATCTCAAAAGAGACGGAAGCTAACGTTGTTTGTGGAGGCTAAAGCTCTCTAAACTGTCTGACTGTCCAGTAGCTGGTGATCGTACAAGCTGGTCTATCTAGGCAGAGGAATATTACTCTGCAATGGAAAAGAAGGACAAAAGGGTTACCCGGAGCATAGGGAACCCTAACAAATGCTCTGATGTGCTCAGGAAGCCAGACCCACAGTCACGCGTGGTGCCCTTCCTATGTGACCGGTCCAGAAGAGACACATCTGTGGAGGCAGAGCGTGGCTCCGTGTGTGCCTGGGGTGGAGGGCGCCAGTAAGCTGGCTGTCAACGGCCAGCAGCGCCTGCCAGGAGCATGGAGAGGTTGTGCGGGGGACCAGGCGATGCTCACAGAAACTGCACACATACTGAAAACAATTGCACTGAATTTAAAATAGATGACCTTCTGGATATGTCAGTTACACCTTGGTAAAGCTGTTCAAAAATAATGTAGACAAGCAGGGCAGCGACGGCCGCTCAGGCTCAGCTGCTGTCGTCTGTGTGTGAGGAAGAGCACAGGAAGGCAGAGCCGGGCCAGCCCACTGCTGCGGGTGCAGAGCGTTTGTCCTCAAGCTCGGCGACATGGGGTCCCCATCCACAGAGCCTGGGACTCGGAAGAGCTGGGGCCTTTGAGGGCTCCAGTCTTGTCAAAGGATTGATCCACTATGCGGTAGCGGGAGCCGTGGGCTCACGGTGGGGCCCTGCTGTGGCAGCCGGCACGGCTAGGGTGTTCATCTGCGCCCCTCCACCTCGGAGCTCAGATCCTGGTCCTCTTGGGGCTGCAGGACTCGGGGTCTGCTCTATGGAGATGCAGGCTTCAGAGGTGGTCTCCAGGGAGATGCAGGACGTGGGGTTTTCCCTGAGGAGACACTCTGTGGCATGGTATCCAGGATGTGCTTAGGAGCCCAGTGAGGGCAGATACAGGCGGCGCCTCCGGAGCCCCAGCCTGGGAGATAGCAAGGCAGAGTGAGGACTCCCTGCTTGGGGATTGCGAAGGGCTCTGCGGGGAGACAACACAGGAGCTGGGTGAGTCAGGGGTGAGAAGGGTGGAAGTTTAAGATCACCGTGGGCCCGGAAGGCCTGCAGCCCGGCCTGGGTGAGCTACAAGCTGGGATGGGTGTGACACAGCCCTGGGAGCATCCTCCTTGGGGCCCTGGGAAGAGCTGCTACCCGAACTCCCCAGGGTGCAGAGAGGCCTGCTGACCTCTGCTCAGCGGAGGGGGCCGCACCGGACAGACAGACAGACGCGGCAGCCTGGGATCCACACTAGGACGCCCAAGTGTCCTGCTCAGGGGGCCGGTGAGATAGCTCTGTGGCACAAGCGCCTGCCTAGCAAGTGCAAGGTCATGAGTTTGAACCCCGGTCCTGCAAAAAAAAAAAAAAGTGTCCTGTTCAGTGTCCCCTGCACTTGGGTGTCACTTGGTCTGGGGCTTCCTCCCCACTGGGGTGACAGCTGCATCAGGTGGGAATTACACTGGTTTTGCCCCTTATGAATGATAATAGCGAAGTTTATTTCTGAGATTTAGAATCTTTGAAATGAAATCAGTATCTGTGAATTTCTACAGCTGGTAGGACCCTGGAAAGCCGCCCATGGGATCGGGAGGTTCGCTGCAAAGTCCTCATTGTTAAGTGCTGACTTCATTCCATTAGGACACTTTCCAGAAGTCTTGCCTTTGGTTAACAGGAGCACCCACTGGGGAGGACTTCACCCTAACAGACACTGTGTTCACATGCATAAGAGGAGAAAACTCACATAAAGGCAACCTGTCTGTATAGTCAGCGGCAGAGCTGAGCTTGGAGTTTAGGTCTAGGGGCAGCAGGGTCTGTCTTCCTTGCGAGACCCGAGGCGAGAGGTGCTCTGTAGGGTGAGTTCTGCCAAGGCGCCAGCAGGGGTTGGCAGCAGGTTCTAAGCTGACCCTGCACATCCTTGCTTTATAAAGTTTTTAGTTTCTTAAAAGTCTATGTGAAATCACTAGGAGAGAGAGAGAGAGAGAGAGAGAGAGAGAGAGAGAGAGAGAGAACACAAAAGCCAGATTAACGGAATCTCCTGAGGCTTTTTCCAGTGCAGGGACGTCTAATCTTAGAGAGCACTGGGCTAAGTCCGTGTCGGTGCTAGAGCTAAGTTTAAACACCACGGGGGCTTCCTGCCCTAGGTCTTGGTCACCCCAGCAGGTGCTTCTCCACTTTTTTCTTGGTGTTCTGGGGACGAGGTCTGTGGCCTCCATGGACACACATGTCCCATGTGCTTGTTTAAAGCAGATAGTTTGCGTAGGGCAAGCAACGTCTCCTGTGTCTGCCGCCAGCTTTGTGACAGCTCCTGCAAGCCTCAGAGCAAGATTCCTGAAATTCATTTAGTGGGCATTCACTTAAAATTTTCTGAAGAACAGTTTCTCTGTAAATTATTAACTTTTTATTGCCACCTCTCTCAGATTCAATTAGATTAACATTTCGTGTCATTTCTCTAGCAGAGACAATCACCCTGATGACGCTCGGAAGGCAGGACTTGCGTGCCATCTACCTTTTGGGCCGTGAATTTATCTTATTCATTTGGCAGGTATGTGGAGACTGTGGGCAGCAAGGACAGCGTGGGGCGGGGCGGGGAGGTGGCACGTCCTTCGACACGGGCTGGTGGCATTTGGTTTCGTCTGCCGTGGGGCTCCTGGGAAGCCAGCAGGCGAGGACTCCCCCAGTGCCTCCTGAACACAGTGGTTATTTTTAGCCAGCGAAGTTTAGCAGACCGTGTCCCATGCTGTTGACAAGCAGCACAAATTGAGGGACAACGGCCAGCTTTTGACGTGCCGGCCAAGGTGGGCACAGGCACGCCCTGCAGGAGGGGGGCTCGGAGTGGGCCGGGGCCACATCGCCCCCCCTTGCTAGGGCAGCAGCAACTTCAAACATGGTCTCATGAATACCAGCTCATTTGACCCCTGACCAGAGCCGGGCTCTAAATGGGCAGACCGAGAATCGGAGTAATTTGTATCATTTCAATTAGTTACTGGCTGCATAACAGGGAGGTCACGACTCTGCCGCGATTACTGCCCATGGCAACCGGGCTTGGCTGTTCCGCCAGTTTCCAAATACTTTCACTTCATAAATATGAGCTCAGAGACAAGGCCCAATTGTCGGGGCACACAACAAAGTGAATTATCCACTTTGGGATGGAACGGGCGGAAGATGACATAACTTTGTCGGCAAGACCCTTTCAATCCTTATTTTTAAAGAGAGGAGCTGATAAACGGGCTAGCAGCGGCCGCTGAATGCGTGGTATTGATCCTGGGCTATGCAAAGCAGGCGGGAGCCGGCGCGTTTGTGTAAGAGCCCTGTTGTTGCAGCTCTGAAAGACGGCCGTTTTCTTTCTCTGTTTGCTCTCTACAACCAAAATTCAAAAATCTTAAAATCAATGTTACCATTGTCGGGTCCAAACAGCACACCCTTCCACGGACAATGCAAAGAATTCCAAAATATAGATCGCTCCTTGATGCATACAGATCCGATTGTAAGGAACATTGGGTTGTTTTCTTTCTAGAAAGAAAGGGCATCTTGTTCCAGGGCGAAGACAATGCTGCGTCTAGATGCCCGCGAAGCTTCATGAACCCAGTGCAATAATTCAAGCCTTTGATTGGAGAGGTGCTGCGTGCATCTCCTCCACTTCTGCAGAAACCTCTGCTCTCCCTCGGTGCCAGCCAAGAGCTGTTAGTGAGCTGGTGTTTTCCACTCGAGGAAGAAAAAAAAAAAATTCAGCACGCACATAAGTTTTGCTATTTGGCTTTTGTTTTCTGAATTAAAATAAAGGTTTCCTTCTTCCATGTCACAATCTATTAGCCAGCGGGAAGCCTGGTATCCCCGTTCCCTCCCGTCCACCCCACGTTTGGAGCGGACTTGACGGGCTGTGGAGACCAACACGAGCACTGTGCTGTGACTGTGTCACCTACAATCAGCGTGTGCTGGGGTGCAGATTAATCGTGACAGTAGGCAATATTTCCAACATTATTAGAAGAGAAACCTAATATTTTGGGACATCAGGGATCTCTGAGCTGTTGTCCATCAAAGTGAGAACCTTCATTTCCCCGCTCCTTGGATGGATAACCTTAAATTTTAACCACTTAATGGGTGAAATCCTTCCTTGGGTACAAATAAATGAATTAAAGTTCATGTGAAGGAGGAAGATGTGGCTGCTCTGGAATTGAAAGGCGTCTCTTGGGGTCACCCGCAAAAGGCTTGACCACAGCCACCTTTTCTTCCTCAAAGGGTCTCTCCCCAAGTGTCCGAGGATTGCCTGAATATTTGTCTTAAGGATGCTTCCTTACGAAATCTGTGGAAAACTGTAAGACAGAGATCTCTTCACCACCACTAAATCTCGATCTAAAAATGTTCTCTCTAACCCGTGAGCAGTGTGAAGGTTTGCTAATGATGTCACTTAACAACTCATAGGCAGAGATTCAGGGTCTTACTTGGAAGACTCGTTACTCAGATGCAGTGTTACATAAATGCAGGCTTACAGCAGGCACGCTGGTGAGCGTAATGGAACCTGACTGTGCTCCTCCCAGGACGGATGGTATTTGAGGTCATCCGTGACCTAAGATGTAGGACTCTTGCTGCCTTTGTCCGGCTTCTTTGGGTTTTCACAGTCCTGGCTAAAAGCTGGTGTTTGTTCTGCCGGTCTTCTGAACTCTGGTTTTTGTTCTTTGTAGCAGAAGGAAAGAACAGACGATCCCACGGCAGATGTGTAGACCACACATCTTGTGCACAGGTTCTATGTCCTTTCGGACTGAGCTTTTACCAAGTCGCTAGTGCCTTCGGGGCACCAGGAACGTGGAAATGTCGTAGGTATGCGTACTGAGAAGGGACTGTTTTAGGATTTCTCCTGTCTCAGACAACACGTTTCAGACAACGAACAAGAGCGGCCAGAGGTTGGGCTGGATTATGCCTCCTGGTTGGAGTCCTTGCTCCCCTCTGGCCCCTCAGAGTAAGTTTTTAACAAAACAGCCTGGAGCGGACAGGCCGGCAGGCTTGGCCCAAGGTGCCCACCGTCCTGACACGGAGCCTGGGTTCAGCAGGCTTCCCTGTTTGGACAG
>PVKN010025089.1:0-14235 GCA_004027915.1 Capromys pilorides | reverse complement strand
CAAATACTGTATGTGGCTATAAAATACTTTTTTTCAGTGTCATTTTGGGTTTCTCCATTGCAGTGAATATACCCTGAAAAAAGACCTATGTCTCTATAGCTTTTATAATATGAACCACAAAGTTAAATAGCTAAGTTCAAAGGAATTTTCTTAATCCCTATTCTCTTTAACGTCTCCATAGCATTTGACTATGTTGAAAAGCTTTCTTCTTCAATAGTCAGTTTTCATCTTCACTACTACCTTTAGTAGTGGGGCTCGAGTTCATATTCTCTTATCTGGTGTCCTTTCCTGCAGTTTCATCTTCTACCTCTCTCATTTTGCTTTTCATTTCTCCATCAAAGTTATCTTTGATTAATTCATATCCCTGCTTAAAACCCTGTAACACCCTCTTGCTGTCTACAGGAAAGGTCAAAATGTCTCTGGCCTTATCCCATCATGAACCTAGTGAAAAGAAGATTATCAGCTCCCTTGCTCTCAATAGGGCTTAGTCTTATTTCTCCTTCCAGAAACCTACTGAACAGCCACGGAGGTGCGGCGGGGGGGTGGTGGGGGGGTGGTGGTGGAACAGGTGTTTCTCCAAGTACCTCCTGTTACTAACCTGGGTCTTAGCGGAAGGCTCTAGCTCTGAAGACTTGTACCTCAAATATAGAGAAGCAGACACGCAAGATGAAAAACAAAGGGCTTTCCTGAACAATTGCAGTCTCAGCTGTCTGGGCTAAGTGTTTCATCACTCTGAGAATAACCCTACTCACTGTGTACAGTGACCATGGTGGAGAAATTCCACAGGCCAATGCAGAGTGGATCACAGTGGCTTATTTTCAACACCTTTGTTATGCTTTTTCTGGGGCAGGTTGGGGGTGGCTGCTGGCTGTGGAGGGCCAGAGGGGTGAGAGTGTAAGGGAAGTGACAAATGGCTCCATCTGTCTGAACTTACTCCAAGCCACTGTAATCACAAGAGTCAAGTTTCCTTGAGAACAGGTTCATGGTTGAAAGAGAAGCTTTGGAGAGGCTATTTCTGGCTATTATTGAAGTTGTTCTTGCCCCTGGTTTGCCTCTGTATGTATTAGAACCATGGTGACCATATGTTTTCAGGTTAGCATGGGTCAAGGTGGCAATTTTTAATATTTACTTGGGAAAATATTTAATATTTACTTGAGAAAATATTTACACTGTCACCATAGCTATAGACTACAGGGAAGAATGAGTCTCAAATGACAGTGCATGGGCAACCTTATTCAACAAATGGGAAAAATTTATATACTGAATAACAGTGCAAAATGTGCAGGTATTAACTCTACTACCCCAAGTTTTCTTCTTCTGAGTGCTTTAGTAAATTGTGTATGCTTTCCACAATATTTCAGGGTGACAATTCTAGAGTTGAGTTGGTTAAGCATAGATCTTTGGACTAGGTGTGGTATCCAGAAAAAGAAAATTTTGAAGTTTTGTGAATAAGTTCCAGTGAAGAATGAGCCATCAAGTTTGCATTTGAACTTGAATTAAGAAAAAAGCTCTGC
Source organism: Capromys pilorides (assembly GCA_004027915.1). Classification (NCBI taxonomy): domain Eukaryota; kingdom Metazoa; phylum Chordata; class Mammalia; order Rodentia; family Capromyidae; genus Capromys; species Capromys pilorides. The sequence continues at coordinate 12,721 of PVKN010025089.1, read as the reverse complement.
AGCTTCCCACCATAGCCATTAAGATTTGGTCAGGCGAACTTTATTTTGAAAGTCAAAGATAGCACTTACTCTTTATGTTCCTTGTAATAGAAGCAGAAGCCCAAAGATAGAATATGTGACAGAGTCTCCTAAAAGAGATCAGATGATGTCATAGCCATTATTGTCTCTCGCTGCCACTGCCATACCGAGGGAGCAGAGGAGCATCCTGCTGGAACCTCACCTGTCCGCCACATTCAAGTTCAAATGTCTGCTCTTTTCCCAGCTCCACTACAATGGAGACAACTAATCCTGCTGGGTTTCCTTAGAAATCAGACTTTGAGTAATGAGTATGATCTTGCCAGACTCTTAGAATATGTTTAATTTTATTTCCTCATGTCCTCAGCACCAATGATGCCAAGCTATAGAATAATAGTACTCTACTTTACATTTGTCTTTCCAAATAGGTGCCCAGCAAGCCTGCTGATGCAAAGAAGGGACATTACTTGCACCTACCATATAATTCATCTGGGATTTCTGGATCACATGACCTCATTTGAAGGAGGAGAAGCCAGGTGATTCATGCCATTGAATTGGCGCTGGGATGCTTGTGCCAATTGTGATACTTTGTTCTCAGTATCATCTCCACATACTTGGGCTTGGGTAAGTCATGCTACCCCTTGCCTTCTCTGAGGTTGACTGAGTTTTTTACATCTTCTAGACAGTGCTGTCATGGGATGTGATGGCTGTAAGGGCTCTGGCAACTGCAGAACAAACTCCTTGTAGCCCCAGAGTGTCAGAAGGGGTACCAGATATCTTTATTTGCCCTTCTACATCATCTCTTACCATGTTTTCATGTTGTCTTGCCATGTTTTTCATGTTGTCTTCCCAGAAGGATGATCTTTGGGGGTCATGCCAATGGTCTGCCCCACCCTCAACTTCTTTCTTAGTTTGACAGTACAGGCAAAGGATAGAGGAGAAAGAGGTCGAGGTATTTATTTTTGTGTCTCTTTCTCTCTGATGGTGTGCTGGCCCTACCATGAGGGTATCAACCATTGTTAATTGTCTTAGTTACTCTTTTCTTTTTGCTGGGACAACTACATGACACTCAAAATTAGGGAAGGAAAGGTTTATTTATCTCACAGTTACTGGAGGTTTTAGTTCATATTTAACTGGCTCCAAGGCAGCAGAGTGACACATGGCAGAGAGCAACCTTTCATGGTGGCAGCTAAGAGCAAGAGCAGGGAGGAGTAGCAGCAGCTCAAGCAGCTAACTTCTCTTCCTTTACATTGAAATGCAAATCACCTGCCCCAGGGGAGGTGCAACACCCACACCCACAATAATCAATTACAAATTCCAGAAACTGCCAAATGACTGTACGAGGTTTTGGGGGGACACCTATACACAAACCATAACATTAACTCCACCCTCATTTGTAAATTCCGCTGTTCTAGTCTAGGCAGTGAGCTGTTTCCTGTATCACTAGCTCTGAGGTCATACACCATCTCTTGTCTTTCCTATACCCATCCTGTGCCTGTATAAAGAGCCCCTTAATTAATCGTTCTTCCATTTACCCTTCTATTTCTTTCTGGAAGCCTACTACTTCACAGAAGTGGTTACTTTTGAATAAGCGATGTTGATAGAAGGATCCTGAAGGACTTTCTTAGTGATCTCCAGCACCAGGCAGTAAACAATGCCACAGATATCATAAATTATATGCAGATCTGGGGATGGAATGGGAAGTTTGGCTGTGTGTGGTTTTGTTGCTGCACTCTGAGATGTTGCCAGCGTCACCAGTCCCTTGGCCTGGGAGAGAGGAGGAAGTAAATCTCCATTAGCATTACTGGCACAGAAAGAGGCCCCTGAGTTCACAGCTGAGAACAGAGGATTTTGAAGCATCACCCTGTCTCTGGTGCCTCTCTCTTCTGGACTTGGCTACCCAGGTCCATCTTGGCATCAGATAGCAACAAGGAGAGATACCCTGGAGCTTCAATCCTGGCACCTCCCTGCTGCAGTCTTCTTTGGTGTCCGAGTCCCACTACAAAGCAGAGCTCCATTACAAGTGAAATGTCATAGTTTCCAACAAACAAACCCTGAACAATGCCAAGTCATCTGGTGGAAAACACAAAGAAATCTCAGTGTCCTGTGCCTCATTTGGCCTCCTTGCTTGGCATTCAGTAGTCCTTTCATGGCTTGAGTAGGATTCATTTTCTTTCTGCTTCCCAGTGGGTAACCATCTCCAAAGCTAGATGTCCTTCGCACCTGTGATGCTGCTTGGTCAAACCTAGTGAGGTGACAGGGAGCTGAGTTGGCCCTTGGTTACTGTTGCTGTAGGTGAATTGGCTACTGTTTGGGATTTGATCAATTCCTTTCCTTTTATTCTTTCCCAGCCACACATTCCCTGAGGAAATCCTTCCTCTCACATTTGCCTTTTTTTTGGGCCAGATCATTAGAGAAAAAACAAAAAAACAAAAAAAAGAAAAACCAAAAAACAAAAACCCAGGATCTGTTTCTCATTGAGAAAAAGTTGTCAAATCTGATATCTCTGCCCAAACCAGCGAAGTTCACTTGATCAAATTTGGGAAGCACAGGAGTAGGAGAGAGGAAATCAGAGCTCTGTTCTCTGGCAGAGAAATGGTAAACAGCAAAACAGTTATTTCAGAGGGCAAACTGTTTGCTTCTCTAATAAAGCATGGCTTATGATGGAAAATAACTTGAAGAAAGTAGGGAGCAAATGGATTGAGTTGCTATGGGAACACAGTTAAAAAAACATGAAATATGTAAATACTGTAATTTGGTATTTTAATGCACTTCTTTTCCATGAAGAAAATTCCCTGACAACTAAAACTAACAACTCATTCCTCTGCTACACACTGCCCTGATTGACAGAGGCTAGGCAAGTAGGTTTCTGAATTCAATTTTGCCTGTAGGAGCAAATACATCTTTATTCCCAGGCATAAAAATCAAACATCTGGAGCAGAGGCTGTCAATTCTGGCTGCACATTAGAGCCACTCAGGGAATTTTTGAAAATTCAGCCACATCCCAGGCCAATTAAATCAGATTCTCTGGGTGTGAGGTTTGGGCTCTGGGACTTTTTAAAAGATTCTTTGTCTTTTCCATTGGGCATTCCCTGGCCCACAATACTGATTTGATAGGTTTGGTGAATATAGATTATGTATTTTACCATATTTTTTTTCTACATTTTATTTTAACTAAATTTTGATTTGGACATTTAATATCAATAATGGGAAAGAATTAGCAATCATTTTTCTATTATTAGTGTTATTATCTTTGCCATAATAATTAGTGCTTCTCTTATGAGGAGAAAGCATGTGTTACTATGTTACAAATTATTACTATGTAGCCATAAAATAAGGATGATTAATTGCTGTTATTTTTAAAGTTATAGATTTATAGTTGTACTTTGTGAAATTTAGATGCTGCTCTAAATGTTGATATTATCTATACTTTGATAATTACCACAATTAATACCATTAGTTATGTGATAAGTCAATAATAAGCATTTATAGATATTTAATTTGCTTAATAATAGTCTGCATTGGAATTGGTAAGCGACATCATTTCTGTTTTACTCACCAGAAAAATATTTCACACAGCATCAAGTAATGTGTGTTAGCTTATATGTTGAAACCATGGCTTATGTGAGTGAAGAACTCCCTGATTGTGATTTTTTTTTTTTTTTTTTTACTACTTAGCTTCTATTTCTTTGGTTCTATCCAATGTGATGAAGTCTCAATCCTTCTGTAGAAACCCTCCAGGAACAAAACTACAAGTATACTAATATCTAAAGAGAATTTGAATGAACAAAGAGGAAGGGTTTATGGAAAAATTCAATGTTTTAGAAAGTAAAAATGATTTGTGAAACTCCCATCCAGGTAGTTGGGGCCTTCAAGATATTACTGGTGATTCAAACCTATAGAGAGTTTGCTTTCTTCTGAAACATTTTTATTCTTCTTGACTTTAACATCACTAGTATTATGCAGAACCTTTGGGTGTTGTCTCTTGGGATCCAGCTTGTGGGCTTCCTAGAACAGGCATAGTATGATTTCTGTACACTCTCCTCTGGTGGCCTTTGAGATGACCTCCTCCAATGCCCTGGAACAGGTCAGATTCTCTACTGCCTGCTCCTAAAGAGCCTTCGTTGTATTCACTGTAGCTTCTAGTTAAATGCAGATAGCTCTAATGAGGGCAGGGCATCTATCCTTGTGCCTGAATTATCTTGACACCATCCCCAGTATATAGTAGATAGTAATATTGTGACTAACTTTTTCTCTGCTCTCCCTGTTAAACTGTCCTGTTTCAGATTCTCAACAATACTTTTTATTTAAACAAACATGATTACAGAAAGTTTCAGACATGCACATTAAAACCAAATATTGTATAAAGAACTTCTATATATTTATAACTTTAGCTTTAACGATAATGAAATTGCCTATCTTGCTTTAAAATTATTTTAGTTTTAAAAGCTAATATTTGGAGTTTTTTTCTTTTCTGAAACATATTTACACTGGGAATTATAATTTTCATTCCTATAATGAGAAAGACCTAAGAAAATAGAAAATCAATGTCTTCCCATGGATTCATCAAGGAAACACATTATGGGTCAATTTTTGTCCTAAAATCTGGAGAGATGAGTCAATCTAAAGAGCCACAGCTGAGTGTGCTTAGCTAAAATGGAAGCTACTGGCTATTTGTTAACTGAAGGATAATTGTGATGAATTTCTAAAGGTGGAGTGTGGGTACCCTGTGAATGAGGAACACCTGGTCTATAGCGTTGCGCTGGGCTATAGTGTTGCGCTCTCTTATAGGGTCTTATTTTTCGTGAGCTTCCTTCCAGGAAATCCAACAATTTCTCAAGCTGAAGAGTCAAGAAGGATCATTCATGGCCTTGGTAGGGGCAGAGAAAATCTCATTGCTATATTACATGCCAAGAGTAGTCTTCCTAACAGGAAACAAAATTACTGTCCCAGGAAAATAGTTCACAACAGCCTCGCTTCATCAGGGAAAGGGCATTTCTCTTACTCTAACTTCTTCTTGCCTCACTCTCTCACCAATGGGGTGGAAGAGGGAAGCTATATCACTGGAGAAGGAATGGTGACGGTCACAGAGTGGGACTTAGTCATGTGATTTTCTTCTTTTTTGCCGTCACACCAGTATGGTCCCAGTATAATAACAACCACCTAATCTTTGAGGAGGGACTTAGGGGAACCCAACTCTAGAGGGGAGAAAGAAAAAAAAGAACACTAGGAAAATTTGAGCTGTAGGCTCCTGCATCTGTAGAAAACACTGAACAACCCAACTCCCAGACACTGCTAACAAAAGTCCTCACACTAAAGACCTATTACTGGTATAACAGGTATAGCTTTAAAGAAAAAATAAATTATAAGACCTGGGAAAGAATGAAGTAATGGGGAGGGAGGGAGGGAGGAAGGGAAAGAGAGAGAGAGAGAATCAGGACTGGACTCAGTTATCATATAGATATTAGAATTCAGCTACAGATTAAAAGAATGATTGGTAAGTTAAGTGCGCTTGCAACAGCAAGCAGAAACACTGAAATGACACCCAGGGTTTGGAGGTAGATTTAGTTATAGCAAAAGGCACTGATTCAATACCAGGTAAACTTTTTCTGGATGGGGTTAGTGTTTTGGTCAATTGGATCCATAAGAGGCAGCTTAGGCCTCTGGACCAGACTATTTTTTTGTCATTGGTGAAGGTTTGCAAACAGCAGCAGGAAGCAGTTTGTTGTGCAGATCACGCCTTCAGGAGAGTTTTAGCAAAATAGTTTTGTTCAAGGTGACCACAACATATTTAGCCCTTTGGATTTTATTTCTAATAGGGCTACTTTAATCTGTAAACAGGGTGTACTTAGCATCTGTCAGGGGGTTCACTTTTTAGAACAGTTTATCCCAGTAGAGCATGTGGTACCTGGACAATTAAGGCTCAGAGTAAGGTGGGCTTGTCAGATTTTCTGATCAGAAGGACAGTGGCTGTTAGAGGCAAGGGGGAGAATCTGAGTATTTTTACAGGTAGGCCACTGGGTGCTCAGAGGGCTCTCAGTGTGAGTAAGCATCACTACTTTTGTGAACTTAAGGATAGTCTCTTGTGACACAGGATACTGTTTGATGCATGTAGGGGTTACCTCAGGATTGGGTTTCATAATTGGAGGCAGGCAGTTGATGGACCAATCTCAGGGCCCAGGACCTGAAATGGACAGAGGAAACAGGCTGTCTCAGAGTGCCCAAATTTGTTATCAGAGGCTCCCTCAAAATAGGTAGTTTCCTAAACCTTGTGACAATTAATAGTCCAAAGAGGGCGTATGGGTTGGGAACCACAGAATGGAAGGTGATAGCTGTGTTGATGACAGCATGGAGATTTTCCCAAGGTGATTAATTGTCTATATCAGATGATGTGCATCCAGATGGCTGTTTGTACTTCTTGTGACATCTGACCATGGGGGTCATAATGAGGCAGCATGGTTAATGGCGAGGCCCAGCGGTGCGTCTTCCCATCAGGACCCAGAGAGGTCCTTACTCCATCTGTGAGGGCCACAACAAGTAACCGAAGAAGTCAGCATAGTTAGTCTCCACAGCTATAGCACCAGATGCAGTGACAAGTTGAAACACTAAAACAAACCCCAGGATTTGGAGGCAAATTTTCTTTTTATGTTGATGGGTGCTGATTGGGATCATTCCTAGAATATCAGGTCCTAATCTCTGATATTGTACATAAATGTTAAGTGCATAATGTTATATGAAAGAGGTAATTCTAAAAAGTTATATATTATATTCAATATCTTGCTTTTCTTTAATTATAAATTATTACTTCTGTGATTTGAGCTCCATATTAATGTCATCGTTTCTTAAATTACTAGCTATACAATATGGTCCATTTTGTTTAAGTTTATCCTCATGCTTACCATTTTCTTTGTTTGCTGTTCCTTTCTACATTTAAAATCTACTTTGTAGATTATTTTCTTTCTTCAGTACCTGCGTTGGCTCCTTTTATGTCGCTGAGACACTATATCTGACACAACTTAAAGCAGGAGAACTTTATTTTGGTTCAGTTTCAGTCCACGTTCAGCTTGCCCCAAAGTAGAAATGGCATGGTGAAAGAGTCTGGTGGGAAAAGCTGCTCCTGTCGTGATGACCAAGAAGCAGAGGGAGGGGGAGGAACCGGGAAGGAAGATGCACCTTTCGAGGGCACGCCCCTATGCCTCTTCCAATCAGAATTCACTTTTTTTTTTTTGAAGTGTGTCAAACTTGCCTGTCAGAATTCACTTTCTAGTAACATGTTGAGCTCTGAAATCTTCAGTGGATGAATCCATTGGAGAGCGTATTTCTTGCTATGATCTAATCACCTTTTAAAGATCCAACCTCTGACCACATGAGGTCTGGGGGAGACATTTTAAATCTAAGTCATAACAGTATTATCATTTTGAAATATTTATTTATTGTTTTTTTTTGAAACAGGACCTCACTAGGTTGCACTGGCTAGGACTGCGCTTGTGATCCTCCTGCCTCGGCTTCTCAGAATGCTGGAATTATAATTACATGTCACTAACACCCAACTTTAAAGTACCATCTGTAGAAAAATTCTCAGAGTTCTACATGTAGTATATTTATTCTCTTAGTTTTGCCTTATGGGAAAGTATCTTTACTTCACCCTTATTATTTGAAGAAAAATTACTTTGGTAGAGAATTCTAGGTTGACATTTATTTTCTTTAAGTGCTTACTGGTATTTACTTCTGAAAAGTCAGTTTCTGCAGAGAAATTAGCTAAGAGTCTGATACAAATTATATATAGATTCAGTCCCTTTCTCAGAGTCTGTTCAAAGGGAAGGAAAAACTGGCATGAGGGAAAGGACAAAAGAAAGAAAGAAGGATAAAAGATATATTTATGTGTACATACAGGATATGTTGGATAATTGTATTGCTGATTTCTGCTGGTCTGTTCAAAGGAGCCATTAATACTTAAATATTTTTTCTTCTCCCTTTCGATTTCTTATCAAAATTTCTTAAAATTTTTTTTACATGTTTATGTCTGATAATCTAAACAATTAATTTGAAGACAACATTATGCAATACAACAATCATTGTTGAATTATTATTTTGTTTAGTGAAATTTTGTATTGTTTCTAATTTTTTTTACTATTTTTTATTCTCTTTAAAAACAATAAAAATTACATATAGATAATTTTTTTCCTGTTGGCTGGTTTACCTAGCTCTTTAAGGGCTGAAAAGATAACGTAGTGGCGTAAGTGCCTGCCTGGCAAATACGAGGATCCGAGTTTGATCCCTGGTACTGCATGCCATGAAGGCCCCAGACCCCCTGGGTGTGCCCTGAAACCTGGTCATGGTGGCACATGCTGGTAAACCCCGCTCTGGGGAGGCTGAGACAGGAGGATCACTAGGAGTTTGAACTGCGTAATGAGACCCTTTTTTCTCACCTTCTTTGAATCAGTGGATTCCTCTAAATGAGTCTCAGTTGCATTGATTCTACCTCATTATTTCTACAATCTCTCTGTAGATTTCAGATGGGACATAAATTCAGCCTATCCCTGTATCTGTATCTCCTAACATCTTTTTCAAGTTTTTCTACTCTGTATGGTACTGTTATGCTACATTTTATGTATTTTAAAAATCATTTTTCTAGTTCAATAATTTAGCTTAATAGTCTAAATCATCAAGTGAATTTATAATTTTTACTTCTTATAGCCTTTTATTTCTAGTTCTAATATTTTTCCAATCTGAATTGTTAACTTTCTTCAAAGAAATATGCTTTCATTTTTTCTTTTCTATATTCCCAAAACTTACTGAAAACCTTTACACACATTTAGTTTATATTTTAGTTGATTATTGTATTATCCATGTGACTGCAATTTCACAATTTTTCTTTTCGTTTTTCTGACTCTTGATTATGGTAGCTTACTTCCTTGTAGGTTTTTCACTTTGCACTGACGTTGCTTGAAAATTTAATGATTCTTTCCAGCGTGAGTTTAAAGTGTGTTTCTCTAGAGAGGATTTGCTTTGCTGTCTGTGACTGATTTGGGACCACTTTAAACAACGGCTTCAACTCAATTGTTTAGGTTACTATGAGGAAGCACTCAGACTGCTCCAAAGCTCAGGGGCATCTAACGACACCTGGGGATGTGCCCTTGCTTGCCTTGCACAGGTGCACAGTAGGATATAGTTATGTAACCGTGACTGAGCACAGGTAAACACACAGGTGCTGGTTGTAGCACCAAGTAAGAATGCAAGCATGCGACAACAACCTGTATAAGAAGTATACAATAAAGACGAAGGCAGCTCCTGCTCTGGCTCTGTGCTCTGCTCCATGCTGCCTGCTGTTGTGGCTTGTGAGTTCTTTAACCTTGGACACTCATCCTTGACAAATCTCCCTTGGACCCCTGAGCAGGTTGACAATTATGTATATAGTATAAGCTCTTGCTTCAAAGATCGTGAAGTTGGGTTTAGAAATGTTTTTGAATTATCTCTATGTCTTGTTCAAGCTAGAATACATTCATACAGACAGTATCTTCATAAATCTTTGTGGGAAATTGCCTATCTTCCTCTCTGAGGACTTTTTGGAATCCTGGTTTCAGATTTAACCTCTAATTCAGCTCAAGCCTAGTCTTGATTTCTTATCTCCAGGCCTGGATAAAGTACAAAGGCAGGCAGATTCACCCAGGGGTTCCATACAAACCCCTCTGGGCCTGAATTATTTTATGTGGTAGCACAGAAACATACGTTGAATTGCATAAGAGAGATACAAGATTCATTCTTTATAACTTTCTGGAGTGCAATGAGAACAAAAAAGGTCAAGGAATCCAGCTCTGAACTGGGAAGAGTTCTTCCAAATAAACAGAAATGTTTCACGAGGTAGTAAGCTTTCTGGTTACCAGAAGGATTCAAGGATAACCATCTCCTTGAATGTGGTAAAGGAGAGTTAGATATGGAGAGCTTATTAGGATCAGAATACTGCCATCTAATTTTGCTTGCTTGATGCTGCTTTGCATGGCAGAACCCAGACCATGATGCACTCAAGAAGTCTTTCCCTGGCTGTACTGACAGTTGAAAGATATTCCCCAGCCAGGTCATCTTTCTGCCAGCAAATGGTTCCCTGACACCCGGCATTGGAGCTATCAGGGCCCATCGGGCTGTGCCAGAGCATGTGATGACTGGGCTGCCTAGCTGTGCTGTTCCTGTGGCCACATCTCCAGGCCTTGTCAGGGAGCCATGGTTTGTCTTGGCTATATTGCTGTTGAGGGGGAGGAGGAGTGGGGGATGACAAGTGAGCAACAGGTGTGACCAGGAGTCTAGACAGAAAAGGATCCTTATATTCACAAGAGCATTCACTTAAAATAGCTTATTCCCCAAGTATTCTGGTGGTGCTTGGCTGTCTGGGATGTGGTTGGAGATCAGTTGGCAACTCTCCTCCTTGCAATCAGAGGATGGCTTCAGGGGCTATAAAATCATCAACAAACTAAACCAATTAACTCAGCCAGGAAAGGATTATGTGCCCCAGCCTTGGGACCAGGCAATTTATACAGGGTGATTTTATAGAGCTTCAGTGTTCTCGCATGCTGTTTTCCTGCAGGGCAGTCACAGTTTACCTTGGGCTATTCCTGGCAGGTGAGGTCTTTGGGTGCTTTTTTATTACCCAAGGAAAAACCAGGTGAATAGTACCCACACTCACTTGCTTAGTGTAGAAAGACATTTAACTATAAACATAAGCAGTTTGTTTATATTAAGGAAGTAGTAAGATGTCCCTCTACTGTTTGGAAGCAATTGAAAGGTTTTGCAAAGCTCAGTAATGAGGGGGCAGGATATAAACCTAGCCTAGTAATGAGATTAAAGTTAAAATATCCACCCACATGTAGGCTATGGAGACTCTGACCATGTGAGAAAATTAGTCTTGTGGGGTTATAGGTCAGTCATGGAATTTTGTTCTGGCACACAACAGGTAATAAATTCATAGATGACCCTGAGAATCAAGCACTAAGTTGGTAATGCAATATTTTCTCCTCTAAATAATGGTTTCTTTTGCACTTTGGACTTGGTTATAATAGTAGCTTCTGCTGCTCACAGGAAAGAAAAGAGAAAGGAATGGGGAAGAAGGAGAGAGAGAAGGATAGAGGTGAGGGAGTGTATAGGAGGGAAGGGGGGAGAGAGAGAAGAGAGAGAAAAGAGAGAGAGAGACAGAGGCAGAGACAGAGACAGATACAAAAGAGCCTACCCAAAGAAAACTACTGGTAACATTGTGATGAATATTGTTCCATATTCTTCTCTCGCTATCTCTTCTTTTGCAGAAATTATACTACGTTTGTCAGGTTTATATGAATGAGATCAGTGTTTAATGAATGCCTGTGTATGCTGGTCCTGTTCTCAGCACTGTGAGTACATTAATGAACAAACAAAACCCTTGCCCTTATGTAGCTGTGCTTTAGTGATCATTGTGCAAAAAGCATGTTTTCTTATGAACAGACTCATTTATGTAACAGAGTTTTTAGGAGTTATATAGCATCTCATAGATGAGTTTTAATTTAATTATATAATGTTTTTGGAAATTCAAATGGTGTTTTAGTTACTTTCTTTGTTGCTGAGATGCAATTCCTGACACTCATAACTTAGAGAAATTAAGATTTATCTGGGCTCAAGGTCTTAGTCCATGGTTGTTGGGCTCCAAGTGAAAACAGCATAGTCCAAAAGCCTGGACAGAGACTAGCTGCTCAGTCATGGTGGCTAGAAGTCAAAGATAAAGGAGGAGTTGGAGAGGAGATACAGCCTTCCTATTCATGTCCCCAGGCCCCACCTCTACTAGAAGGCCAACTACAGGTCCTCATAATTTACTCATCTTTCAGAAGCTGTGTTTCTCAGTGCATGAGATTTTGGGAGAACATTTAGACACAAACCATAACACAAGCCAATATTTTGGTAGCTAATATTTGTATATACCTTTATTGGAGATAAAGGCTATAATGAAAAATACACAGAACTGAATGTTTCGAAAAGCAAGGAGACTAAATGGGACTTCTCTGTGTGTAACCTGTGAACAGTTAGTCCCAAAGGCACTTGAGCTCACAGAGCATCACAGACAGCCTTGGATAACTGCTAGCTTTGAGCAGACAGGTCACCTGTGGGTGTGTTTTAGCTGACCCAGTGGATGCCTGGCAGTATTTGGCCTTCAGATCAATTAGGGACATTTATGGGTTTCAGGACTATTTAGAAGTTCTTCTGCTATCACTGCGGTTTTTAAAATAAAGTTGTGTTATTTCATGATAACAAGCTATTTAAAATAATATTTTAACAATCCAAAGTAAAGGTTTTACCTAAGCACACATACGTAAGTTGCGCACAACTTGCATTTGTGCATTGAGGACAGGCAAGGACGGAAGGCTGTCCTGTGTACAGAGCCCTTGTGAGCAGAATGTGAGAGGAATCAGTGAGAGGGCACTGATCCAGGGACTGAGGGTACCTGTGCATGGCCCCTGACCTTGTGGATAGCATGCATGAGAGTTAGATGTCCTGTTTTTACCGTGTGCTCTGTGCTCACTGGGAGAAGTATGTTTTTCTCTACTGACGCTATCTAGGTATGGAGAATCGCACATATTGGGATTATTTGGTGTGTTTTTCTCTTCTGCTCAGTCTTCCCCTCTTCACCAAATCCTGTTGTTCATATTCCAGGCTCTGTCACTTAAACTACTGCTGAAGCTTTAATAGGTTC
>PVKN010025088.1:0-14217 GCA_004027915.1 Capromys pilorides | reverse complement strand
CGGTACCAGGGATTGAACTCAGGACCTTGTACTTGCTAGGCAAGCACTTTTTCCACTGAGCTATCTCCCCAGTCCCAACATTTTTAGATCTTAATGTCACGGGATTCTTAGTTGCATGTAATGAAAGTCCTCTAGGTTAGTTTAAATGGAAGTGTTTATTAAAAAAACTGAAACAGCTCACTGAATGAAACAGATTCAGGCCTGGGTTCCCAGGAACAGTGTCCCCAACCTTCGAAGATGTTGCTGCTCCCCACCTGGCTGGTCTCAGGTGGGTTCCTGGCTGGTGTTGCCAGCCTGGTATCCCTTCTTACCAGCTACTGGTACTGTGATGCCTGCAACTTCTGCTGCTGCCCTCATTAACAAGATTGCTCTTCCTTGCTGGGCCTGTTTTTCTATGTTGCTGCAGCACTACTATGCATCTATTTTACACTTTGTTGCAAACCTGTCCCCGGCCTGTTCCTAGCCCAGGAATTAGGTTTCCTCGTGTGGAAAAGGAAGTATTACTAAACCAGAGAAGTCCCTAAACATCAGAACAATATTTCACAGTTTCTCTTTATAAATGTGAGTTCCTTTAAGGTGTATACTGTTGTTTTCCCCACCCATGTGCTCAGCCCAGAAGTATCCCCCATCTCTCATTTTCTATTTTCATTTTTCTAGGAATATGGCTCACAGCAAGTGGCAGACTTGACTCTGAACTTAGATGATTTTATCAGTGCAGAAGACCTGGGTGACTTCCACAGGTACTTCTAAATGATGTTTTTTTCCCTGGGTAAAGAAAGAAAAAAACAAGAAATAAGGCATTAGGTTTTGATTCCCAGAGAGTCAAAATCAACGCTGGTCAGCTGAATTTTTCAATCGAATATAGACACTTCTCAGTTTTTTTTATTTATTTGATCTATTTCCCCCCGCCCCCTAAGAAATAAAATGATGCTCCAGTGGCTACAAAGTCGAGCGAGGGGAGTTGGTTCAGTCAAGTGTAGACATGCCTGGTCAGGCCTGTACCGTACCTCAATGTCTTTTGCAAAGGGACTTTATTTTTCAAAAAGTTTTAGGTTTACAGCAAAACATCATCTGGCACCAAAAGTGGTAATTCTGTTAAAATAGGTGAACCTATATTGACATTATCACCCAAAGACTATAGTACACCTTAATATTCACACACAATGTGTATTCTATGGGTTTGGGCAAATGCATGACGACATGTGTCCACCATTGTAGTGCAATGTACATTTGTTTCACTCCAATAAAAATCCTCTGTGCTCTTCATTGCCAAGCCCCTTGTATCAGTCAGTATCTTTTTATGTCTTTCAAATCACCTTGCTGGCTCTTTGCTCTTAATTTGGACAAGCCACCAATGACTGGTTTATGATGATCAGCTAAAGAGTTAGAAAGAGGAAGCACACAGGGTGTTCACACTGAAGGCTGAAGCACACTGTTCCCTGCGGAATGTTCTGCAAGTGCATATTAAGAGCATATTAGGGGGAAAAATGGATTGTCTATGACAGAAGGCTGAACAGTCTGTACTACAAGGCTGAACAATCTTGGGTGGAATCCTATGAATCTTCTGTAGAAGCCAGGAGATGATGTCCAAACTGAAGGCAAAGATTGGAGCTTCTCCAAAGAATAGAAGCAAGTGCGTCCTTCCTCATTCAGCTTTATACTGTCCAGGTGATGAGCTACCTAGAGTGGGTCCTCTACGCTCTGACTGTAGACAGCCACCCTAGGGTAGGTCCTTTGACACTTAGTTGTATGCCTGTCCTTAGGTCAGTGCCCAGCCCCGGGCAACTTAATTAAGCTTCTAAATGTCTCAAATTGACTCAGTCAATCAACCATTACAATCCACCTCTTGTCAACTTTGATCACCAGACACATTTCCTTATACTGTTGTCTCCAGTGGCAGATTTGTGAAAAGTTAACATCTTGGCCTATTCAGATTTACATTAATATAATAATTCCATATGTATAATTCTTATACTCCAATATTTGCACACTGAAAGGAGAATATTCAAAGAGGGATTAAAATTGAAGGTTAAAACCACAATACTTTGACTAATTAACCTTATTACAAAGATGTATAAAATGTACAATAAAATCATATTAAAATCAGTCACAATCCTTGCTTCCCATTGAGTTCTAACAACAGGGCATGGCAGCCCTAAAAGACATCCCAAGGGATCTCCTGCATTTCAGATAAGACAACCCTGTCTCCTCTGTTTCGTCCTTGTAATACACAGTTCCAATGGAGCCTTCCATCCGGCTAAATGCTTCAGGTTAGCTTGCTGGCTCTTTGCTCTTGATTTCAAACATAGTTCTGTCCAAAACCTCTCAATGTAAACCAGACCTCCTTCCAAACAGTAGACTGCATTGAAATTTTTCTGCCAGACAGGCAGTATCTCTAAACACAAGCAAAATGCACACCAACTTCCTTCCAAAGTGCAATGTACACCACCTGAGATTTGCAGCCATTGCAGTGCTTAATAGAAGCCTCCTGAGCCTCATCCCAATCAGCATTTCACCAATACTTTGGTTTTCCAGACTCTCACCACCATCTCCCATATAGCTTAGCATATAGGAGCTGGCTCTTCACAGTCAGTCTCAAACTTTCCAAATTAATTTCAAAGTGTCTTAAGTCACATGACCTGGCAGTATCACAGCAATGACCCCACCCTCCTGGTATCGGTTTTATTGTGAATAAAGTTTTTAAGGGAAAGGATTTAGTACACTACACACAATTTATAAGATTATAATATTTACCGAAAGAGTCAAAAGCAAGAGTACCAGAGAACTGTCCATACACATACACTAGAGACCCAAAGAATTCAACTGAGGGCCTGGATCCCATCACAATGTCTTATATGAGTCCAGCTGAAGAGGTAGAGCCTGCATAGTGTCTTACATAAGTCCATTAAGGTTCTGCACTGAGATGGCCTAAAGCTCAGTGGTAGAAGCTGGAAAATATGTCTGTACCAGTGGAATGAAGGATCTATACCACCAGGCTGAGAGATCTGCCCTGGAGCCAGGAAGTGACACTCGAAATAAGGACCAGAACCATCAGCAACAGCAAAGTCTGGAGCTTCTCTAACGATGAGAATAACTGAGTTCATATCAAAAAAAGCCAGCATAACAGTCTTCTCCAGGAGAAACAACAGCATGCCATCTTTCCCTCCAGTTATCCTCAGGTGGGCCTTCTACACCAAGAACCATGCCAACTAAATAAAGGTTGGTGTTACAAGTTGGCCATCAGTTAATCCAGCACACCCCTCCAGTCTTTGCATTTTGTTTTTACTGATCTTTTTACTGCCTTCATAGTTTTGCCTTGTCAGAGTTAGAAAATGATTCCATATGGACAGTCTTTCAGAGTGGCTGTATTTTGTATTCCCACCAATAATGAATGAAATTTACTGTCGTTCTATCATCAGATTTAGGCCATTCTATTACTGGTATTTTATGTTTTTAATTTGTGAACCCCTAGAGACATGATGTGAAACATCCTATGCTTATTTGCCATTTATATTCCTTTGATAAAGTGTCAGTTCAGATTTTTTTGCTGAAGTTAAAATTGGTGAATTGTTAATGAGTATTAAGGGTTCGTTGTACTTTTTTTTTTTTTTTTTAATTTAGTACAGGGTCTATAGAGTCTAACTACATAGATTAGACTTGTGATCCTTCCTGTTTTTCAGCCTTTCAAGTGCTGGGATCACAGGTGTGCACACCACCACACCTAGTCTCCAATCACTGTCTCAGTGCGCCCCAGGGGCAGGGGCTGCACAATGTACATTTTTTATTACAACCCTTTATTTGATAGTTGTTGTGTAAATATTTTCTCCCAGTGTTGCTTGTCTTTTCATTCTGTTGCCATCCTACACTTTTTATTTTGAACTTCACAAACCACCCTCTTGGAGGTGACTTGCAGAAAAAATAGTAAACACCCAATTAATTGCTCAACACCTGTATTCACCAATTTTTAACATTTTGCCCCTTTTTCTTAATTTTTCTGTATTTCTTAATTGGCTGAAAATTATTTGCAAACTATAATTTTCATGTCTAAATATTACTGTCTTACTTTCCTCATTGCTGAGATAAAGTACCTGACACTCAAAGTTAAAGGGGGAAATATTTATTTACCTCATAGTTTGCAGAGATTTCAGTCCATAATTTCCTAGCTCCTAGGCAGGATGGCACATGGCAGGGTGGCAAAAGTTCATGGCGCCAAAAGACAGCAAACACAATAAGAGAGAGAGAGGACAAGCCTCTTCCTGTTTCTTTCATGCAGACATTTTGGCTAATTTAGCACTCACATTGTCAGTGACAAACTATAGATTCAACTACCTCCGAAAAGCCCACCCCCATGACTGCATGAGTCTTTTGATTGGACATCTAGACATAAAGTACAGCAACAACAGCATGGGTAACACAAGGGTGTCCTCCTGCCTACCCCTAGTACAGTTAACACATTTGGGAAACATAGCATTAGTACAGTAATATCGAAAGTACAGCTCATGTTCTAATTTCTGTAGCCATGCCAATGATGTCCTTTCATTGCCCTTCCAAAAATTGCACATTGAATTAATACTGGGTCTGTTTAATCTTCTTTAATTGGTACAATTTCCTGGACTTTTTATTTTTGTAATGTCTGTATTTGGAACAGGATCTCACTATACAGCTCGGATTCATAGCGATTCTCCTGTTTTCAGCTTCCTCAGCACTGCGCTACCATGTAAGCCTCGCCAGCATAGCATATGGTACTGGCGATCAAGCCCTGATCCCTGCACTTGCCTAAGTAGGCACTTAGTCCACTGAACTATCTTGCTGACTCGTAGACTTTAATTTTATTGTTTTATAAGGTACTGTGAAAGGTATGTGTTTGTCTCATTCATGGTAGGTAAGCACTCTGCTACTTAGACACTCACTGCTATCCTAACATTGGTATTTGTGAAGATTCAAGGTCAGTTGTAGAGAATATTCAGATTGTTTCCTTGTGGTTGATTCATCAGATTGTTACCTCATTTGAGTCAGGTTGAACATTTCTGACAAGAACACTTCATAGATGAGCCTCTGTTCTCACTACTTCATACTCAGGACATGGTGTCTGTCTTAATATAGATGCTTATAAATTTGAACACTTGATTGTCTTCCAGAGCTCTCTATAATAAAAATAGTTGCTGTTTTTGGAACCAGGAATTGAACTCAGGACCTCACACTTGCCTGGCATGTCCTGTGCCACTGAGCTAAACCCCTGGTATGAATTTTTGTAGCAGAGTAATTTTCTAGGTCTATCATTCACTTTTCAGTTAATGTTTGTTTAGGGCCAGCGAGATAGCTCAGCTGTCTAAAGTGCCTGCTTAGGCAAGCTTAGGCAACTGCAAGGACTGCAGTTCGATCCCCGGCACCACATGCTGTGCCAGCCCCACCACCAGGGGAGGCTGAGCCAGCCATAAATAAATAAATAAATAAATAAATAAATAAATAAATAAATAAAGTATATGTAAAAAAAATAAGTTAATGTTTCTTTATTTTTAACATTTATTTATGTATTTGGTGCAGGGTCTCACTACAGATCTTAGACTTCTAGTGATCCTCCTGTCTCAACTTCACCAATGTTAGTAGTACAGGCTTGTGCTGCCAGGCTAAGCTCCATGTGGCGCTGGCACAGCAAGTGGTACAAGGTATCGAACTCTGAGTCCTTGCACTTGCCAGGCAGGTGCTTAGACTGCTGAGCTATCTCCCTGGCCCCCAGTTAATGTTTTTAAATATAAGATAATTTGCTATTCCCCCATCCTTCTTATTTTTGATGTACTACATATTTTACATGTGTAGACTTGTGATTTTGTGTTCTTTTTTTATTCAGTACTTTTTTTTTTTTTTTTTTCAGTACCAGGGATTGAACTCAGGACCCAAGTGCTTATTCTACTGAGCTATCTCCTCAGCCCTTTTTATTTAGTATTATTGTCCATCTATATCATCTTTTAAATGTTCAAGTTCAGAGTTCACCAAAATTGACCTAGAATTCATCAATAAGAGCCCAGTGAGTTGGTTCCTTTTCCTTTTGACAGCATCATGGTGGTTGCCAAGGACTGGGGGAGAAGAGAATGGACATCTGAGATGAATGTGCACTTCTCAGATGAAATAAAGATGGCAAATAAATATATGAAAAATGTTCAATGTTGTTGGTCGTTCAAGAAATGCCAACTAAAACAACACTGGGATTCGATCTCACCCCAGAAAGAATGGTTGTCATTAAAAAGTCAACCAGTAACAAATGCTGGTGGGGCTGTGGGGAAAAAAAACGAACCCTTCTCTACTGTTAGTAGGAGTGTAGACTGGTGCAGCCGCTATGGAAATCAGTGTGAAGATTTCTCGAAAGTTAGGATTGGTGGTCCCTCCCATTCAACCCAGCTATTCCTCCCCTAGGTATCTTTCCAAATGAACTGAAAATATTATACCACAGTAAGATACATGCACTCATGTTTGTAGCAGCACAATTTGTGTTAGCTAAATTTGGAAACAACCCAAATGTCCATCAATTAAGGAATGGATAAAATGGTTGTGGTATTTTTGTATGATGGAATATTACTCAGCTATAAAAAAGATAAACTGGAAGGGCCAGCCAAATAACTCAGCAGATTAAAGTACCTGCAAGCAGGGACTGGGAGTTCGATCCCTGGGCCTGCTGTGCCAGCCCTGCCCCCATGGCACACTGAGACTACAATTGAGACTGGGCATGGTGGCCTGCGCCTATAATCCCAGCTCTTTGGAGGCTGTAAACAAGCTGAACATGCATCCAGTCTAGTAGTGAGACCCTGAATACCCTGTAGACTCTTCCCCAAAATATAAAAAAAAAGAATAAAAATAAAAAAGATAAACTTGAGGCTTTTTATAGGTGAATGGATGCAACTAGAGACCATACTCAAATGAAATAAATCAGCCCCATATGTGCAAATACTGTATTGTCTCAGTAATAGAAGAACTAATTACACTAAATAAAATAAAATCTGAAGGTACAATAGATACCGTGAAAGGCAAAGAATCTGTTCAACGGGAAGGAAAAATTAAGATGGAAAAGATAGGGAGGAAGGGATGAGGAAAAAAAGATACATTTTTGTATGTATTCAGGATGGCTTAGATAATTGTACCGCTGATTTCTGCTGGACTACAGAGAGCCATTGATGACTTTTTCTTGTCCTTTTTAACTTTGTATAACTTTTTAAAACCAGTTTTGCATGCTTATATCTAATAATGTGAACAACTAATTTGATGACATTATGCAATGCAGAAACCGTTTTTGCAGCCGGGTGTGGTGGTGCACGCCTGTAATTCTAGCACTTGGGAGGCTGGGGCAGGAGGATCCATGTGAGTTCAAGACCAGCCTGGGCTACAAAAGTGAGCTCAAGGCCAGCCTGAACTGCATAGTGAGACCCTGTCTGAAAAAGACCAAAAAAAAAAAAAAAGAAAGAAAGAAAGAGAAACCATTGTTGAATTCCTATTTTGTTTGATGAGGTTCTGTATCATTTCTAATCTTTTTTACTATTTTGTATTTTTAGATAATAATAAAAAAGATGAAGATGATAGTTTTATGTTAATGTGGATTTTATCACAGTTAAAGTTCTTTAAAACATTTCCCATTAGTTAATAGTCATAGCTTTTGATAAAAAGAACTAAATCTCGATGAGGCCTTAGAGCCCAGCGATCACCATCCAGCTTTTACCCTCGACGGCTTCCCCTTTTGTTGCTCTGCCGCAGCCATGTGGTGTTTCCTTCTCTTCCCTCAGACCTCATCCTTCTGCCTAGAACACTCTCTGCTTCATACAGCCTACTCCTGTCTGTCCTTGAGTTCCAGTTTGTGTTAGTTCTCACAGGGGCCTCCCCTCATCCTCACGTTTTGTGGCATTTCAGGAACCTTCTTTTAGGCATTTCAAAATGGAGTGTTTTCTGAGTAGCTGCTTGGAGATCTTGAGGATAGGGTGTAGGTCTCGTTTACATGTCATAAACTTGTAAGTATCCAACCTTTTGGCTTGCCTGGGCCACACTGAGTGAAAAGGAATTGTTTTGGGCCACCTATGCAATATATAATTATATATAATAAAACTTCCTCTTTAAAGTTTTTTTTTTATAATGTACAGAGTTACAGAAGCCTGCAGATGGTAGGTTGGTGTACTTGTTTGTAGATGAAGGAAAGAGAATGAATGGGCAGTGAGGTCAGACCGGGCTTTACAGAGAGTGCTAGTCTTCTGGGTGTTTCACACTATGAGTGGGGTAAGGGAAGGAGGTTGGGGTGTGTGGTCTTTGATAGATCCTGGAATTCCACTGGGAGAGAAATTGACAAAACTTGTGGAAGAACCCAGGCATTTATTGGGTGGCTCGTGCTCTTTAGAGCATTTAGTGCCCCAGCAGTGCTGAAAGAGGGCTGTATAGTGTCATTTAAAAAAAAAAAATCCATTTGTTGTTAGGGTTTGCATATGTATGAAGGTAGATATTTTGTTTTTCTTTTTGATTATCATGAAGTGAGAGACAAAAAAGTACCACCACATAGTGACAGAATGTTTTGGAAACTGAATGGCATGTCAGCACATAGCCTGTTTAGCACTGGGCCCAACTCCTAGTAATACACAAAGGAAAACAACTCTCATTGGTAGGAATTATCTCCATGGAAACTGAGGCTCTAGGAGCTGGGCTGTGGATTGCCTCCTCTGCTCCCAGGTAGTAGCACTGTGCCACATGCTTCTAGCCCCCGTGGTCTATCAAGCCCTCCTTGTAAGTGTCTCTCTTCTTTTAGGTAAGAATTTGAACCCATGTTTAGGCATGTTGGATTTACTAAGGAGTTTAAACCTGCATTGTTCCTTTTTCCCATGTCCTCTCTGTGTCAGACAGGATGAGAGGTTTTTGCCACACCAAAATGATAGCTGTCCTACCAAGGCTCAGGAATTATATAAAAACTCCTGGTACAGAACTTGGCAGTTCTTGAGCTAGGGCTGAGTTCTATAAGTAAATGTCTATGTGGGTGGTCTTAGAGGCCTCCCACCTGTGTATCACTCACAGCTCCTCTGAAAGGGAATGGGAGTTGGAATTTTTGCCACCCAGCTTGGGCAAGAAAGCAACATAGTCCCACAGGTTCTGTGTGCCAGATGGAAATATCATTTGTGCAGGGTCTATAGGGGCCAAAGGTCGTATGGCCTCTAAGCCATTGCAGTGACTATGCTTCTTGCTTATAGGATTCTTTCTTCCTGCATACATTCTTCAGGATTGTCATATTATCCTGGAGAGAGTGGAGTTGTAGAAGTCCCTGCCTTAACCACCTTGCTTCTCCACTTGTCCTCCTTGAGTCCCAGTCTATTTAATGGTGATACTTAAAATTAATCTTTAAATTAAACTTTATTTTGTGATCTTGTAATTATAGACTTATAATTACAGTGGGATTATTTTAAGAAATAATATTTAGTTACTTTTCTTTCATTGCTGAGATAAAATGTCTAGTACTAAAAGTTAAGGAAGGAAAGGTTTATTTAGCTCTGTTTGTGGAAGTTTCAGTTCATAATCACTGGGCAGGTTAGCAGGTTGGCACATAGGAAAGGGACAGTAATTCATGGCAGCTGTGGTGGCAGAAGACAGCAAAAGCAGCAAGAACAAGCCTCTTTTTGCCCTTATATGCATGCTGTCCACCCTAAGGTGAGTGTAGCACTCACACCCCCAGCGCCTGATAATGAACCAGTTACAGACTCTAGATTCAGCCACTCTCTAAAAGTCTCCTCCTCCTCCTCCTCCTCTTCCTGTGACCACATGAGGCTTTGGGGAAACATCCAGATACAAATTATAATAGACCCTTATTATGGTCACGTTGTATAAAACTGTAATACAATATTACAGTGTACATCTGAGTTGTATATGTTAATGGTTTGTATCTCTTACTGCCTTGTAGTATTTCCATGATACATATATCCCACTGTTTAGCCATTTACTAGTTAAAGAACATTTGGGTTGTTTCCAGTTTTTGACTCCTACAAATAAAGGTGCTATGAACATTCACATACAACATTTTGTGTGCTCGTAATATTCATTTACCCAGAATGCAAGTGGAAATTTCATGTTTAGTTTTATGAGAAAGTAAAATGGTTGGTTATGGTGGTACATGCCTGTAATCCCAGCAATTAGAAGGCTGGGGCAAGAGGTTCATTGTGCGTTAAGACAGCCTGGGCTACAAAGTGAGTTTAAAGCCAGCCTGAACTACATAACCAGACTCTGTCTCAAAGAAACAAAAACAAAAACAAAGCAACAAAAAAAGAAAGAAAGAAAAAGTAAAATGTTTTCTGTTTTTACTACTTTATACCCACCACTAGTATATGTGTGGTTCAATTTCTCTGCGTCCTATATTACTGTTGTATATTCATTTTTATTCTGTTAGATATACAGTGATATTATGGTTTTAATTTTAATTTCCATATAATACCTAATGAGTTTTGGTAGATTTCCAAGATAGATTATTATGTCATAGCCAAGGAGAGACAGTTCTGTTCCTTTTTTTTTTTTTTTTCTGTTCCTTATTTTCTTATTTTATTTTTTCTGTATTTAAGACAAGGTCTACAGGGTCTCACTACAGAGATCAGACTCTAGTGATTCTTCTTTTTTCATCCTTCCAAGTTCTGGGATTACAGGCACACACTCGCCACCAAGCCTGGTCTCAATAGCTGTGTCAGCACCCCCTGGGGGTGGGGGCGGCACAGCAGAGCACCCCATGGCATGGCACTGTGGGGATCAGACTTGGCTGCTGCGCTCTGCCTAAGCAGGTGCTTTAGTCTGCTGAGCTATTAGGCTAGCCCTTGTTCCGTATTTTCTGATATCTGTCCCCTGTTTTTCTCGCCTTACTGCACTGCCTCTAAGTTCCTGTGTTATGCTAAATATGTATGGCGAAAGACTTGCCTTATTCCCAGTTATTAAAGACAAAGAATTAAGTCTTCACTGTTAAATGTATTTTTAGCAGTAGATGCTCTTTATTATTAAGCTGCAGAAATTATCAGTTCTTCTCTCTATATAATACTCTGGTTTATCTTCAAATCATATAAATCTTTCTCATTTTTCATTTCCCTCTATTGGTAGTTTTTATGAATTTTTAAAATCCCGGCTCTTGGACAGGTTGGACCCGGAGAGATCCAGCCACTCCAGGAACGTCAGATCTCATGCGTCTTTTCAGTGGCTTCTCCTTACTTGCTAGCCCCCCAGTAAAGTGATTTGGTCTCAAAAAAAAATCAAATAGTTATGTTAGATTTTTGTTTAGCATTTTTCTGTATTGATATGATCATCTGTTGTTTTCCTTTATTCATATAGATTATATTGATTTGTAAATATTAGAACAGTCTTGGATAACTAGATTAAATGCTATGTGGTTATATTGGTTGTTTTATTTGTTGGCTTTTTGAGATAAGATCTCTCTGTAGTTGAGGCTGGCTTGAACTTGCTGTGCAGCCTAGGGTGACCTTGAACTCGAGGGGATTCTTACGCCTCAGTCTCCTGAGTGTTGGGAATGTAGGCATGCACCATCATAATCAACTTTGTTGTTTATACATTTCCATTTATATAGTTTGTACATAAATACAAATGGTTTATACATTTTTAATTCAATTTATTAATGTTTTCCTAAAGACTTTAGAACTATTCAGGTTATGTTTTAGCTTATGGTCTTTAAAGAATTAGTTGTTGAAGTAATTCTTAGCATTCTCTTACTATTGTAGAATTTCCAAGAAAGTAGGGAGATCAGGAGGAATTATTTCAGGAGGACTTTAAAAGTGCACCACCCCAGCCACTGGATGCTCAAAACAAGGCTGGGTCTTGAACCAATGAGAGGGCTTCTGTTATACGATTTGTGATGTCAAGCGAGTGAGTGGAAACACAGAAGCAATATTAGGATGCTGGGAAGTAGGTTTATAACCCCATCTGTTAGTCTTATCGGTGTTGGAACCCAGTATTCCCCTGTTAAGACAGGAGATTTCCCACGAGAGAACTGCCTGAAATGTCTGTCTTTTTTTTTTTTTTTTAATCTTTTTTTATTGCATTTAATAAATAACAATGTGACAGTTTCAAAACACTTTATTAGTACATTTCCGGCATTTGATACAATGCATATTGTTGTCCTACTAGTTATACAGAGCACAGGGTGTAGATGTGATAATTTTTCTAATCATTATCGGTACAAAAAAATGTGTTCTCATTGAACTAAGAGAAAGTAGTTGTATATATAGTCCAATATTCCATAATCGCAATGGATTATTGGCAGAACTGGCAGTGTCGCAAGCTGTTGGTTTAAGCCTTTTACGCTCAGCATACTAATCTAGCTTTACATTTTATGCCTTGTGGTTAAACTTTTCTGCTTGATGGTTAAGTTAAAGCAAGACTTGTATAACAAAACATGGAACTTTTGTACCTCCCAAGGTCAGTCAAATCCCCTCAGGATTTACTTTGAAACCATGTACAGTGCTTTCTAGAACTGTTGTCAGTGTCAGCCATCTGGATGACTCATGGCCATTGCTTGACCAATTTGCACTCTGTGAAAGCCCGAGAGAATGTTTTCTCTCTAGCTGACTTTTCTTCTGGAGCATTAACAGTATAAGTTTACAGACCAAAAATTAGAGAAAAAGAAGGGCTACGAGGATAGCCAACATTTTGGCCCTAGCCCTTCAAGGTCAGTGAGGACTCAGTACATAAGAGAACTTGTGCTATAACATCCTATAACTCAGTGGTTTCCCAAATTTTCTGTTCAAGAAGATTATGGGGCTACAGGGGAAAGTGTACCTAGTGAAATGTCTATCTTATCCGTGAGAAAAGCACAGGACTTGGTTAGAAAACTCCAGTCCACTTTCCTGAGGGAGGTACTGCCCAACGAGCTGCTTGCCTGTAACTGAAAGATTTTAGAGCTGAGTTCTGCTTTTCTGTCTCACAAGTGCTTGCAAATCTTGTCTTTTCTTTTCACATTTGTCAATCTTAGTAGAAATTTGTCAGTTTTATTCATTTTTTAAAAAGGGTTTTTGTTTCCTTAGTTTCCTCTTTTTT
Source organism: Capromys pilorides (assembly GCA_004027915.1). Lineage (NCBI taxonomy): Eukaryota > Metazoa > Chordata > Mammalia > Rodentia > Capromyidae > Capromys > Capromys pilorides. The sequence continues at coordinate 1,182 of PVKN010025088.1, read as the reverse complement.
TGTTTTTCAACATTATTGATTTCTGTTATTTCCATCCTTCTACTTGCTTTGGGTTTGATTGGCTCTTCTTTTTCTTGGGTTTTTTATTTTATTATTTGTTTGTTTGTTTTTTGGTACTGGGCATCAAAGTCGGGACCTTTTGCTTTCCAGGTAGGTTCTTAAGCTGCTAAGCTATCTCTCCTGTCCTTTTTCTAGGTTCTTGAGGTCTGAATTTTGATGATTCATTTGAGTTGTTCTTTTCTAATATAAGCATTCTGTGCTGTCAACTTTCTTCTGGACAATGGTTTAGCTGTATTCTACATATTCTAATAAGTGAATTTTTAGTTTAGTACTGTGCATTTATTTTTTCAGGACTTCCTCTTTGGCTTTTGGATTATCTAGAAGTGTGTTCATTTCAATCAGTGTCACTATGTGGTCAAGGAACACTCTGTATTTTACTTGTGAAGTTTGCCTTGTGGCCCAGGACATGAGTCATTACAAGGTTTTAGGAGCCCTAGAAACCTGCTACTCCCTGTTGCTCGAGTTATACTTCATACTGTCTGTTTCACACAAGCAGGGGAAAGAAGTCCTGGCAGGATGGGACAGAGAGTAGGGCCTGTTCTCCAAGAAACCCTGGATTATTGATAGAACTGAATTTGAGCACCAGAGCCCTGTCTACCCTGACCAGGAGCCTGGTTCATCCTCCCCAGGAAGCCTTTGTTTTTATTACCCTTCCCATGACACGTGATGACCACACAATGGAGAGAAGGTTGGGGACAGAGGAGCAGCCAGTCCAGCCCTGTGTCCCTACACCCTTACCTGTTTCTAATGGGGTGGTAAATAAGGAAGGGTAATTCAGATGCCTAAGAAGCTCAGGCCCAAATTGAGGAGACAGCGCCGGGCTGTTGTCCCCTCTCACCTCGAACCTCCACTGGATGGCCTATCCCCACTCGTGCAGACAGGCCAACCACAGGCTGAGAGCCGTCAGGGCCGCCGCCCAGGTCGCCGCCGCCAGAATACTGTATCCAAGGTTGACAGCCAACAGCAAACAGTTGATTCCCCATCTTCCTCCTATAGGACCTACAAGAACATTGAAGAGCTTCGGTCTCGCATCATATCTGGAGTCATCACACCTCTCCATGAACAGTGGGACAAGGCCAGTGAAAGAAGTCCCCATCGGGAATTCCCTCCAGCCACCGCCAG
>PVKN010025087.1:0-14237 GCA_004027915.1 Capromys pilorides | reverse complement strand
GCCTGAGGACCCTCACCTGGCGAGTCTGGCCCTGGCGGGCCTGGCGCTGCCTGATGACGGTAGGCTGTGCTGGCCTTGATGCCCTTTATTCATCATGAGTTTTTCCTCTCCTTCCCATCTCCTTCTGTTCCACCTGACTGAATTCCCTTTCAACAGTTGATTTGTAAGTAATGTCTCTATGCTCATTTCTTCACCTGGGGGCAGAAGCCTTGTCCCTGTTGAGAATGTGGCATGTCAGGATGACTCAGAGCAGTGTCCCAGTTGGTCACAGGATCTCCTGACCTCTCCTCACAACCCCCATACATTGTGATTCTGTTAAGTTCCAGGCTTTGCCAGACATGTCTGGGCTGTGATTTTCATCTTCCATTCAGTTTTATAGCTGTCTTGGTTACTTATTTTTCTTTGCTTAGACAAAATACCCAACACCTTAAATTAAGAAAGAAGAGGTTTATTTAGCTCACAGTTTGTAGAGGTTTTAGTTCGTAATCAGCTGGCTCCAAGACAGGGTGGCATGGCACAGGGGCAACAGTTCAAGGTGGCAGAAGTCAGCAAAAGCAGGAAGAGCAAAAGGGGAGAGCAAGCCCCTTTGTCTCCTTTATCCTGTAAGAGGTTGCCACCTCCCAGGGTGGGTGCAGCACTCACACCATCTCCCGCCTTCCTCTTTTTAGGCTCAGGGTGCTTATAAAGTGAGGCTCCTGACCCGCTGCTGAATCACTTAACTAAGCTTCTAAAGTTCTCAAGTTGAAAATGTATCAGCCATCAGAATAGCCTTCAGATTGTGATTCTCTGGAGGAGGGGATCTCTATGCTTTATCACTTTTTTTATGTATTTAGTACAGGATCTACAGGGTCTCACTACACTCATAGTGATCCTCCTGTTTTCAGCCTCCCAAGTGCTGGGTTTATAGGTGTGCACCACCATACTCAGTCTCAATTGCTGTCTTAGTACACCCCGGGGGTGGGGCCTGCAAGACATGCCAGGAATCAAACCCTGGTCCCTGCATCTGCCTAAGCAGGTGCTTTAATCTGCTGAGCTCTCTGGCCGGTCCTTATGCTTTGTCACTTGATGGTGCATGTTTAAGTTAAAGTATACTTTGTATATGTTCTCAAGATTATTGGAGCTCTGGCTACTCATCATGAATCAAAAATCAAAATCTTCACAAACACTATTATCCAAATTCTTTGTCCACGTGTAGTAGTCAGCTGCTCTGCGGCTAAGACACAGTACATGGCACCCACAATTCAAAGGTGGGAAAGGTTGAACTTGGCCCACCTTTCAAGGAGAATCAGTCCATGATCAATTGGGTCCAAGGCCAAGGTGGTCAAAGCTGCTCTGGTCATGGAGGTGCAGAAGCAGAGCAGGGGAACAGTACCAGGGAAGAAGCCAAGAGCAGGTGCAAGCCCTGCAGTTACAATTCCATGACCCTCAACACACCTGGACATATGTTCCACAAATCCCTTGGGAAGCTCCCAGTCCAATCAAAATGACACAAATTAGCTTACTCACAGTGTCATATCAGGTTTCTGACTTTTCCCAGAAACAAGATTACATAGAGACATTGGTCAAAATTATGTGAATTGATTCAGCACTCACAGTACATGGCACTAAGTCATTTCCTATCAAGTTACAGTTTGATTCTTAACCAAGTTCTTCTAACATAAGATTCATAGAAAGGGAAGTCTGAGACTTAGGGAGCATCGCATATGGACTCACTGGCATGGGAACACGGGTTATCTGGGAATAAGTTTTCTCAGAAGCAGTGACACCCAAAGGGAGACTTTGAAGTAGAAGTTAGCAAGACCAGGTATAAAAGAATCTAATGGGAGAGGGAACGGTACATTTTGGATGGGAGCCATAGCATAGCCTGTTTGAGAAACTGAAATTAGTTGAATTGGACTAGAGTGGGGTGAGGGATAGAGTGGTAAGGAGAGATGAGGCAGTGGAGAGAAACAGGATCCAGATCAAAATTGCTGTGTGAAGAAGTGGGTATTTATCCTCAGGGAAGAGGAAAGCCATGGCATACATTTCCCTGGCATTATGTTGACTTGAAAACAGGCCTGCAGTAGGCATCCAGGAGGCTCCTGCGCAAGAGAGGTGTCCAGTGAGACGATGCAGCGGCCAAGACCTGGGCTGTGGAGGGGAGGAGGGCAGACACGGCTCGTGCAGGTCCAGGGGGAGGGCCCCACTGACTTATGGTCCTGCACAGGCAACAACTTGCCAGATGCTCATGTGGCCTACTCAATACTTACTGTAGGCTGGAAGTGGACTAAGATCCCCTGGTCTTTCACAGTTTAAAAATATCACACCAGGCTATGGGTGTGGCTCAGTGGTGGAACGTTTGCCTCAAGTGCATGAAGACCCAATTTCCATTCCCAGCCCTGGAAAAAAAAATACAAATTAATCTTAAATTTTCTTACCAACTGATAATATTATAATTTTTATAATCCTGGGCTATGTTGCCTTAGTCTCAGTGACTCAGAGAATCCAAGAACCCCAGATCTTTTAGAAGAAAAACTTTCTGAATTTTGCAACGCACCATGTCATACTACATTAGATAGTGTCACAGGAATTAAAAGAAAGACTCTTCTACCGCCTAGGACATTTTCAAGGTTTTAGAAGTCACTGTTTTATTGCTAAGACCTCTAAATTTCAGGCAACAGAATTCATATTAACTAGTTTAAAGACACAGAAGGATTTATTAAAAATATTAGGTATTTCATTTATGAGTATGGTTTTTAGTCATATCCATTTACCTATAAAAACCTGGGTTTATCTTTCTTTATAGCTGAGTAATATTCCATTGTACAAAGATATCACTTCTTTTTTATCCATTCCTCAGTTGATGGGCATTTAAGTTGTTTCCAAGATATAGCTATGACAAACTGTATGAACATGGGTGCACACACATCAGTGTAGTATGATGTTTTTAATTGCTCTGGAAAAATATTCAGAGGGGAAATAGCTGGGTCCAATGGTACCTCTAACCCTAGTTTATTGAGGAGTCTTCACACTGATTTCCACAGTGGTTGAATCAGTCTACGTTCCCACCAACAGAAGGATTCTTTTGCCCCATAGCCTTGTTTTCTTAGTGTAAGAAACTGAAAATAGTAAATAAAATCCAAAAGATACAATAGATATTGTGAAAGGGGAAGAAACTACTTAAAGGGGAAAAAACAACTGGGATGGGGGAAAAAGAAAAGAAGGAACACACACACACACACACACACACACACACACGCACACACACACACAGGAGACAGCTAAGATAGGGATGGGAAGATAGCTAGGAGATCTAATGCTTGCCCAGCAAATGCAAGGATCTGGGTTTGCTTCCCAGTACCTCAAGCTGTGCCACCATGTGAGCCCTTGAAACTGGGCATGGTGGCACATGCCTGTAATTCCAGCACTGGGGAGGCTCAGACAGGAGGATCACTATGAGTCTGAGCTGTATAGTGAGACCCTTTACCAAAATCAATCAGTCAATCAATATCTTTTAAAAAGATAGCTAAGATAATAGTACTACTAATTTCTACTGGTTTATTGAAAGGAAAGGTTAATGCTTAGCTGTTTGATCAATGTTGCATACCTATATCTGGTAATCTGAACAACTACTTTGAAGATAACAATATGCAGCGTAACAACCATTGTAAATTTCCTATCTGGTTTTGAAATTCTGTATTTTTAAAAATGTATTTAGTGCAGGTTCTATAGGGTCTCACTACACAGATCTGACTCTTAGTGATCCTCCTGTTTTCAGCCTCCTGGGGTTACAGGTGCCTGCCACCACATCCAGTATCAGTCACCATCTCAGCGTGCCCCAAAGGTGGGGCCTGCACTGCACTCTCCTATCTCTGTCTGCATAAACAGGTGCTTTTATCCACTGAGCTATCTGGCTGGCCCTTTCTGTGTCACTTTAATTGCTCTTAAATTTTTTTATTTCCTTTAAAATTAAAAAAAATACATAGTTACCTTCTAGAATCTCCAAGATTATCAGAGATACAGGCCCTTGACAATTGAATGTTTATTTATATCATAGTGCTTGTATAAATACCACTGCCAGTGTAAACTATATCTTTAGACCTATGACAGAGATGACTTGTTATGGTTTTGTAGATCTTAGAATTTCCAGGATTGGAAGATTTGTTCTTCCAGCTGGTAGAAGCATTACAGGCTGACAGCTCTTACAATTCCTTCCAGGAATTTCACTTTGGCGAATGGCTTTGCCACGTCCAAAGTCACAGTTCTCTTCGAGGGGCAGTGTCCGTATCCAGTGAATGGACCCTGAGATCATCCAAGATAAGCTTATTTATCAAAAAAGCCAACTGCTCATGAACACTGATCTCAACTACTCAAATCCTTCACAGGCAATCCTGGATTTCTGTGTGACTGTGTACCTGGGGATTTTCACCTAGCTGAGTTGACACAAGCCTGAGTTCAGGGGACGCAGGTGTGAAAAGTTAGTCTCTTACTGTTGCCACTGGCCATAGAACATGAAGTCATCAAGTTGTGTAACTCTACTGCTTAGAAACTGCTGGCCTGAGGGAGCACTGACTTCCAGTGGAAGGCACAGTTGCGGCACCATTTCATAGATCATGCTTGTGAAGAGAGATCGCCATTTCCTAATGTATAGTACGCTCTTCAGTCCACAGCCCTCATAGGGTGCTGTCACCCAGCTCCTCTTTAGGCACTAGTGACTGATTTCTCCACTGTGCAGTGGCCAGACACACCCTCCACTGTGAGCTTGTTCAGCAATTGCTCTCGACTGGAGGGAGCCCCTAGCCACACTGAGGGGTTGCCACCAGTGCCTCACTCACCTCAGGTGATTCTGAGGAGCCACCAGAGTTTCACGGTCTCCCCATGGAGTTGCGTGACGCGGCTGATGAAAGGGAACTGCAGCTCTGCGTTGTCTGCTGCCCCGTTCTGTCTCCACAGGCTTTGATCCAGAGAGTGCTCTGTAATAAACAGGCTAACCGCCATCTCAGAGCCTGCTTCCTGAGGAAAGCTGAAGTAGGAGTAGATGCTAGCAGCTGCCCAGAAGAACCAGATCAGCCACTGTGCTTGCCAGAGGATCTGCTCTCCCTGCGAGCAACCACTAAAAGTGCTCAGCTCGCCACTGAGGTCTCAGCTAGGTGTGTCTGCTGGGAAGAACTGCTGGCGAAAGGAGCCTGGGAAACTGAATATTTAAGTTTCTGCCTGTTACAGTATGGCAACTTAAGCCACAGTGTTCGAATGGGTGTAAATTGGAAGAGGCACAAAATGCTTGCTATGGTCTCTTTCCTATACTGTTCAATATCCAGTTATTCTTTCCTTACTCCGCCATCCAAGTAATGATAACAAAGGCAACATGCTCCTGACGAACAGAATGCAAGGATTCCTTCTGCAGATACACTCTCACTTTGTCCCGGGGTGAGGGATGGGGTAAAAAACCAATCACTATATCCAGTAGCTTTCATTTCTGCTTTAGTTTTGTCCCAATGCCACTTGCTTATCTGGTATCCTAGGGGCTAAAATATATAATTAATCCTGCCAGTATACCTTATTTAAGATAACAGAGACTGATTAAAAGGGGAGAAAGAAAATGACAAGCAGCTAAAGCTATCTTTTTTATTGTATTGATCGTAAGTTTATTACAGACACTTACGGCTTCCTTCCTCTACCTATAGTTTATTTCCCTCTCTACCTGTTTGGTGTTGGCTGTGCTTTTACCCAGCATCTCGGCTGGTCAGGGCTCTTTCCTGGATGAAGCATGACCTTTGTGTCTGGAGCACCTGAACTCTTGGGGTCTTGCTTGAATGTAGTTGCTACAGTCTTTCGGAGGAGTATATTCTTTTTAGTTGTGGTAAAATACTTCTATTATAAAATATACCATTGTGGCCATTTTGAAGTGTATGATTTAGTGGCATTAAGTATATTTATACTGTTATGCAGTCACTACTACCTATTTCCAGAACTTTTTCATCATCTCGGACAGAAGCTCTGTATCCATTAAGAAATGCCTCCCCCCGTCTGGCAACTTACACTCTACTTTCTTTCTCTATGAACTTACACAGTCTTGAGTTTTTCAAACAAGTACAATTGAACCACAGTTACTCTTTTGTGCTTGGGTTATCTTTTCTTTATGAGTTGAGCTAGTTGCTTCAGTCATTGTCAAATAATATGCATGGAGTGACTATAATACGGTGTACAAGAAATGTCTGAATTATTGTAAGAATCAGACTGTATTCTTGCATGTAACTATCCTGTATTTTAATAAATTATATTTATTATTATTCTGCTACAAATCCTGATTTCTGCTGGGTTATCTTACTTAGCGTGAGGTTTTCAAGGTTTGTTGATGTTTTAGAACATATCAGAATTTAATTTCTTCTTGTGGATGAGTAATTTTTTTTGTTTAGCTGTTCATTTGATTACAGGTGCTTGGGCTGTATCCATCTTTTGACTTCTAAGAATGCTGCTATGAGCATTGGTGGGCAAAGGTATTTCAAATCCCTGCTTTCAATTCTTCTGGTTACATATATAGAGGCGAAACTGTTATATTATATAATACTTCCATGTTCCCTCTTTTCAGGAATCCATTTGCTGCAGAGTCTACACCGTTTTACATTCTACCAGCAATTCATGTGCTCTAAGGACTCCATATTCTCACCAGCGTTCCATCACTCATTTAAAAACTTACAGGCACACAGTAGGTATGAAGTGATATTTCATTATAATGTTTATTTTAATTTTTCCATGACTAAGTATGTTAAACATCTTCTTCATGGCTTCTGTTAATTTTTAGCACACAACATAACACAACTGAAACAACTCTGAAGGATGCTGGAGCTCAGATGTATCCCTTCTATGTTCACTGTGTAGCAGCTGTCTTTTTAAAATTTATCTTTGGGTTCTGAAACAGTCACTCTAGGTGCTTGGTAGTGAACTTTGTAAATCCAGATGTTTAGAAGTTCCAGATGGCTAGGGGGCTTTCAATTTCCACTTTGATAGACCATGATTATATCTCCTTAGAAAATAAAACATTGTCTAATAAAATCTCTAAACCAGTAAAGATAAAGCCAAGAAAACTGGAAGCAAAATCTTTTTGCAAGTAGATGATTTGCTGCTACTAAGCAGAAAGAGACGACTCTTTGTATTCATTTGCTTTTTACTAGATGAGTATCCTGGTTAGTGACGAAATATGAGCCTTGCTGGTTAAGAGAAAGTTTTTAAAAAGCACCAGTCTTCTCACCTGGCATGTGCAGAAAATCCTGGGCTCAACTCACTGTAGTCGTATCAAAATCAGAAGTCAAGATCTATAAGGACAGTAACATTCCTGTTGATGCTGAAAAGAATCCAGCGTAACTGAAGGTGGCTGGTTCCTTTAGGTTAAGGTTGCCCTGGCAGGGGCTCAGCACTGGTCTCTGTTGCTGGTAGACTCGAGTTTCACATGACAACCTTTTATTTCATAAGCCAGCAGGGCATGTTTGAGTGAAGGGAATGAATAAACCCAAGTAATCTTTTTTTCTTTTTTTTTTTTTTTTGGGTGGGGGGGAAGGGTCTACAGGGTGTTCAGCGTCTCACTACTAGATTGGACTCGTAGTGATCCACCTGTTTACAACCTCACAAGAGGGGGATTATAGATGCACCAACACCATGCCAACTCTCAATTGTCTCAGCATGCCCCGGGGCGGGGCAGACAGAGCAGGTCTGGGGATTGAACACCTGGCCCCTGTGCCAGTAATCTTAATTATCTGATTACTGAACACTTCCTTTGCAGGGGAATCCACTGCTAATATATTGACACTGAATGTAGTTATCTCCATTTCTTGGTATATTTATGAGTGGTTCATCTTTATGATTCTTCCCCGATCTCTTTTTTTTTTAAAAAAAACAATGTTTTGAGTTTGTTTCATTCTCAAGATCTAGACATATGAGCAAGGTTTTAGCTACATCGATCACTTGAAGAGATCTGTACTATATCTCCTATGAGACAAAGCAGGCGAGACAGATACTTCCTGAAGTTCTGCTCACTGGTAAGCATCCTCCTTCTCTGTTGTCCCTTTGATGTTTTCCAGGGTGGGGCTACAGTGCTGCAGCTGGAAACAGCATACCTTAGGGGACTCTCCCAAAACAAAGCTTGAATGTTTCCTCTTCCACCAACTGGTCATCAGGAACTACCAAGAAAATCTTCACTACATGTTGGCTAATGGGTAGCTGGGAAGAGAAGTCATACACAGGGAGTGTGGAATGCGTGATGGAATGGAAAGGAAAGTAGCCACTTTCTGAAGATGCTATGATTTTGCTCCAAAATCCTTGGAGTATTTATTTTAATGATCTTACTGTCACAGAGTCACAGAGTGTTCTGATTAACCAGTTCACAAGACACGAGGGACAGATTTTGTTGCCGTTTAAGCTGGACTGGCTGTGAAGTATTTTCTCCCTATAGGCTGTCACCCAAGGCTTCTTTAGAATGAAGACACTGACATTTTCTGTCACTGAAACCAAAAAACTTCACAAAAGCACGAGATCCCTGAATTTCTTGGGTTTTAGCCACCGCCCATGACAAGTCCAGATCTTTCTAACACATCTAGAGTACTTATGCTTTCCAATATACTGGTCCTATTAGCACACTGTCATCAGTATCATGGGTCAGAGGGATGCTCTGAGGAATAGTGACAAAGGTCTCAGTGAACTAAACTGTGTAAGGGAACTGGGACATTGATATGGCTTTAGAAAAAGCTGGTGTATATATAATGCTAATGCTTCCAAGTGAAAGCAAACTTTCTTTTCATATAACGGTGCATGTTTGGAGGGTGATATGTCTAGGCTAAGTTGGTACAGTCCACATACCAAGGGTCCTGTTGATTTTCCCCAGCAATGAGTTCACATTGGAGCAGACCTGCTATAGAGTCACCAAATGAGAAAGCTTAGCAACCCACTGTTAGTAATAAAAGCTATTCCTCCACAGGTCAAACAAGAAAGTTAAGAGGATAGTATGGGACTAGCTGTCCCTTAAATTTCATTTCTTTAATACTTGCATTTCTGTTTGTGATTCTTCCAAATGATACGTATTCACTTAAGTTTACATTTTGGAAAAGGAGGCAGTAGTCTCAGAACTTCCATCTTAGCCTTTTCCTAGACTTTCCTCTTTGACTCCCACCCCATAGATCAGAAACTTTCCATAACTGTAACAAAATAACCAAGATAATTAATTCAGAGAGAGAGAGAGAGAGAGAGAGAGAGAGAGAGAGAGAGAGAGAGAGAGATATTATTGTGGCTCATGGTGTTGGATGTTATAGCCCGAGATTAAATGGCCCCATCATTTGGGATACTGCTTAGGGAAGGATACAGTGGTGGCATCCTGTGCTACAGCAAACCACCCACCTGATGACATGGAACAAAGATGAGTCTAGTTATTTCTTGCATGCTTGAGATTAAACCTAGGGTACTCATAGGTTTAGTGCTGTACCACTAAACTACATACCCAGCCCTACTACTGAGTTTTAATAAAACTCTCATACTCATCCCTTGCTAATGTATTATTTAAAGTTAAGGTTGTTCAGTGTCACCTGGGTCTTTCTGGTAGGTATAGGTAAGAGTGGTCAAGTTGATTACATATAAATGTCTACCTAGTTGTTTCTTTAGGTCTTTAAATTCATTTCTGTATCAAGACATTAAGGACATATGAATTCACATTATGTAGACTCACTTTAACAAAGAGGACTTTTGGCTATTTAAGACAAAATCACTGATATTTGTGGCCATGTTGATTCACTGAACCTGACTGGGAATATTTATCTTTCTTTCTAGCCCAGAAACCCATTTCAGTTATGGGTGGAGCTGGCAAGGTACTAAGTAATCCCAAGTGCCATATGATACAGAATATGAATGTAAATTCACCTGTGTCATAATTGAGAGACTTTTGGAATCAGACTAGTTATTTCATTTTTGACTGCGTCATTCAAAAAGGTGTGATTGGAAAGATTAAAACATCTTCAAGGCAGTTGGAACAATTCCTTGATCTCTGACCATGCTTTTGAACAAGTACCTTTATGTTCTCCTTTTCTTTCTTTAAGGCCTGGAAGTCAACCCATAATTGTTATTCATATTTTGAAAGAAGCTGTCAGGCTCCTGACACTTTTCTTCATTAACTGGTAGGACAGGCAGGTTATAGGTGACAGTCAGAGGGACCATATTAACCTCTGGTCATCTTCTTTTTAAAGATGAGGAATTTTCCAAGAAGAGTGCAGTTTTCCAAAACCTAGTAGTAATTATGATATAAAAATAGAAAACAGATGTATCAGATATTACAGCAAGGAAAGAGAAGGGGAGTCAGTATTTACAAAACAAAAGAACCCATGGCAATTCTTTTCAATCCTCTTTCATTGGTACAAAGATGGTACAGCCAAGAACAACACAGACTAGGAACTAGAAAAAATGAATTGCAGTTTCTCTTAATTTTCATTCATATCTAAATCTTCTGTTCTCAGATTTTTAAATAAAACCAGCAGGAAGAACTCAGCTTTAGGCTAAAACTGGAAACAGTTCAGGTGGTTATATCTTTCTGAAAACAAAATGTAATTTTTTCAGATTCAAACGAACACAACTCGAAGTACTATAATGATAAAAATGAACAATGCAGAGAAGGTGATAACATCCTAAACAGACAGTAATATAGTAAGCAACTTGGGCAAAAGTTTGTGTCTGCTAGATATAAAAGCCAGAATCATGAAATTTGGATATGAAAATTGAAAATAGTTTAATTTCTCTCTGTAAGAAAGAATTGTTTCTAATATATCCTTGAAAAATGATCCATGTTTTCTCCTATATTTTTATATTTCTGGGATCAAAGAATAAACTGCCACATTAGTTATCAAATGAAAAATTTATTCTATTCATTACAACTTTTTCTTACAAAAATTTTGCTATTATTTATCCTACTATTTCCTCTGTTAAGCCTCACAATGATCTGTTCTTTTAATAATTAATGTACTTTTCAATTTATTTAACTTATCATAGGTATGACGAGGTTGCTTTAATAAAAGCCCATTCTAATGTGTCATGGGTCTTCCACTTAGAGTCAACATTAAGCATATCAAGGAGGATTAGCGCCTTGGGTGGCTTGCAGTCTTCCTATTGTTGGGACAGGAAAGTACACTATCTTTTCTTCACCAGCATAAGCATCTTGACAGATCCTTCTATAACAAAAGGTGGATGGACAAGAGAAAATAATCACAGTTTATTTAGGCAAAATTTTATATGAGAAGGAGACTTCAAAAATAAAGACCCAAAGACCTATGAAGAATTTTTTATTTTTGGTTTAGGCTAGACCAAGAGTAGATAGCTTTGTCTAGAAATGCAATTAGACGAAAGTGTGTGATCTAATGGTGGTAGAAAAGTGTGAGAGACAGGAGGACAGGAGAAAATCAACTAGGCCTTGCTTCTAAGTCTGCCAGTGTCCTTTGGTTTGAAGTCCTCACTGTGTCAGAGAACTTTGCTCTATGTCTCTGTTACTTTTCTGTCCTTGCTGGGACAAAATATCTGACATCCAAGATCAAGGAAGGAAAGGTTTATTTCACTCATAGTTAGTGGAGGTTTCAGTCCATACTCAGCTGGCTCCAAGGCAGAGAGGCAGATGGCAGAGAGCAGCAGTTCATGGTGGCAGAAAAAAAAAAAAAAAAAAGCGAAGAGTGAAAGGAGGAGCAGCAACTATGTCAGTGGCTAGCAAGCCTTTCTCTGTTCCTATACTGTATTCAGGCTCTTTGTCCCAGGGTGAGTGTAGCAATCACAGTGATAATCCTAGCAGTGAATCACGAATTAATCACAAACTCTAGAAACCTGCCCAAGTGACTGCATGAGGCTTTGGGCAACAACTAGACACAAACCAGAACATTGAGGGACCAAGAACCTGAGCCTGGGGGCCAGCAAGATGGTTCAATGGTCTAAAGCGCCTGCTTAGGAAAGCTCAGGCAACTGCAGGGACTGCGGTTCGATCCCTGGCACCATATGCTGCACCAACCCCACCACCAGGCAGGCTGAGCCAGCCACAAAATAAATAAATAAAGAAACAAACAAACAAAACAAGTAAACAAACAAACAAACAAATAAATAAAAGAACCTAAGCCTGAAGTTGCACCATGGATAGTTTAAATCAAGATATAGAGATACAGTGGGGCATGTTAGTGGATGCCTGTTGTTATGCTTTGTGTCTAGTTGGCCCCTCAAAGCATCATGTAGTTATGGGGTGGGGACTTCTAGAGTTTGAGATTAACTCATGATCTGCTGATATTATGGGTGATCCAAGGATGAGATTATGGGTCTGAGTATTGCTGGGATTACGGGTGTGGCCAGAGGCAGAGGGATTGAGGCAGAGAGCTTGAATGTAAAGAGACAGAGAAATAGACTCTGTTTTTGCCAGTGTTGCTGTTCTGCTGCCATGAACTGCTACTCTCTGCCCTGTGCCACTCAGCATTGGAGCCAGCCGAATATAGACTGAAATGTCCAGAAGTGTGAGCGAAATAAACTTTTCCTTCCTTCATTTTGAGTGTCAGGTATTTGTCCCAGCATCAAGAGAAGAGTAACTGAGACACCTGTAATCCCGGGATTTGAAAGGCTGAGTCAGGAGGATCTAAAGTTTGAGCCCATACTAGTCAATTTAGTGAGATCCTTTCTTAAAAAATAAAAAGGGGTGGGTTGTTGCTCAGTGTGAAGGTCCTAATTAAAATTCCAGGACACACACACACACACACACACACACACACACACACACCACAAAAACATAACAAAACCCCATCAGGATGGATCTTAGCTTCTTTCCCTTCATTTTCTATTTGTCTACTTTATTACCTTAAAGCTTTGGGTCAGATCCTCCTCAGCTTTGCATATCAGCATAATTAGTTACTTAGAGAGTGTCTTTAATACAAGGTTTGTTAGTCCCAAATTTACCTTGGTTTTCCTCTCCCTTGTCAAAACTGAGAACACCAAATAAGTGTAACTAATTTCCAGAATTTGCAGGGCCATCTAATGGCCAGCTTTTATGAAGTCAGTTCCAGACTCCTTGGAGTGATGCCTAGACGCCTCCAAGTCTCTCTTTTAAGCCTGCGCTCACCTTGGGTTTCAGGAAAACAGAGTTTCAGGCCACTGTACTCAGTTCAGCACCCAGGGAGGAGCAACTGTGAGCTAAGCAGAGCCTACCCCTCACCCCAGCAGAAGCCATTGGGCCCTCAAACAATGGTGTCTCTCCCAGAAGCTCCCAGAAGAGCCTCCATATACTGACCAACCAGTCCAAGACATGACAGGATTCCTATGGTTCAAGCTATGCAAATCCTTACCCATGTATTTGTTCTCTTTTTCTACAAACCCCTGAAGCCCCTATCAGCCTCTCCAATACATGCTGCTGCATGTAATGATGACACCTCTTGTGGGAGTTGGCGCATGTACACAACACATCTCAGTGCTTTTTTTCATCCCCTTTCTCTTCCCTTCCCCTCCTGCTCTCTGTCTCCTGGTCCCATTTATCTATCTCTCTATTTCCTATTACTTATTTTTCATTTTGCTCTTTATATTTTAACTTTCTTATATAAGAGAAATCACGTGATATTTAAACTTCCATGTCTGATTTCACTTAACATTATGGCCTCAAAGTACAACCATATTCTTACAAATGACTCAAGTTTACCATAAAGGCAGAATAGCAGTCCATTGTGTATAAATGTCACATTTTTTTTTGTTCATCTATGGATAGACATGTAAACCACTTCCAAGATTTAGCTGCGATGAGTTGTGCAGCTATAAACACAGATAGATGTGCAAATATCACTGTAACATGTCTTTGAGAAAGACAGACAGAAAGGAAATAGTTGGGTTTAGTGGAAATTCTACTCATAGTTTGTTGAGGAATACCCATACAGCTTTCCATAATGGTTGTACTCATTTGCATTCTCACAACTCTTTTTCCTCCTACAGTCTTGCCAGCATTTGTTATTATTTGATTTCTTGATGATAGACATTCTTTCTGGAGTAACGTGAAATCTTGGTATTGTTTTAATTTGCATTTCTTTGTGGCTGGAGGCACTGAACGTATTTTCATGTATTCATTAGCCATTTGTTCGTCTTTTGAGAAGTGTCTATTCAATTGACTTATTTGAATTAGTCTTTTATTTTTGGCAGTCTAATCATTTGAATTCTTTATATATTTTAGCTATGAATCTTCGAGGTATGAGTTCCCTTATTGTTCTGCTTGTGTACTGTAGTTGGTG
>PVKN010025086.1:0-14255 GCA_004027915.1 Capromys pilorides | reverse complement strand
ACTATACCTTGCAGAAGTTTAAAAAATATGAAGTAACAATAATAGAGTAGATAACTAAAAAGCAGGAAAGAGAAACGGGGAAGAACAGCAAAAAAATTCT
Organism: Capromys pilorides; assembly: GCA_004027915.1. Classification (NCBI taxonomy): domain Eukaryota; kingdom Metazoa; phylum Chordata; class Mammalia; order Rodentia; family Capromyidae; genus Capromys; species Capromys pilorides. Next base: position 14,155 of record PVKN010025086.1, on the reverse strand, counting down.
TTGTAGCTGAAGTGCTAGATCGGAGGCCTTCCTCCTGCCTGTGTCCTTGTGCTCCCGATGTTCTTCTGTGTGCCCAGGAAGTAGTGATATCCAGCTGCAGCTCACTGATGGTGCTTGTTCCCCTGTCCACACAGGGCCAGCTGTGCACACTCGGTGTGCAGGCCTCAGCCTTTGCCAGGGTAGAGGTAGCGAGTGTTTCTGTGGGAGCCTCTTCACCTGCCAACCTGTGCCTTGGCCGGACTGTTCAGGAGGGGCGCCGTCTCCAGTCAGAGACTTCGCTGTGTGCCCACTTGGCAGGGTGCGTCAGACATCCAAGTTGTCTCACAGCTGAAGCCTTGGTGTTGTGTGCGCCATGCCAGGGAAGTAATGTATCCAAGAACAGGGTGGAGACTGGAGCAGTTGCCTATATCCAGGATGTCTCAGTCTGTGAGGAGGAGCAGTTAGGCCTCCAGCTTCTGGGCTGGGTGGGAGAAATGTGATTTGCCACTCTCCTCGGTGGCCTGTGTCAGAGTCTTTGTACAGTCACTACTGATCTATGCAGCACCAACTTGGTAGGGAGCCAGAGGGTCCCAGCTTTTAACTGTCCCTCGCCTTTTGCTTCCCAGAGCAGCTTCTTCCTCAGCAACAGGGCCCCTCCTATTGATGGCCCTTGCAGTCTGAGAGATTTGCTTTGCACTCTGTGGACTTTTTTCCCTAGTGCTGTCGTGCTGTGCAGGGTGACTCCCAGACCAAAGCCCTGAACTGATCCCAAGGGCCTGTGAGGTGTGGCTTTCTCCTGAGGTGGACTGTGGGTGTGCATTCTCTAACAGCATCCCCTGCCTACTGCACACCTGTGCCTGGGGGCCACCACTGCCACTTACCACTTTTTTATGTGTTGCCCTGGTTCTCTGTGCTGTGTAGATTTCTTGACACTTCTTTGTTGGCTTTCAGAGTTTTTCTCTTTCTTTCCTCTTCACAATAGAATCCCTCTTTTGTTTCCCTTGCTTCAGTCATGCAGAAGCTACCTCTGTTCCTCTTCTTTCTGGGCATGCTTCTTACTAATAAGATAGGTCCAGCCACTTGACTAGTATAGTGTCTGGGGCCAGGGAGATAGCTCAGTGGCCTAGGTGCTTACCTGGTAAGCGCAGGGTCCTGAGTTCAATCCCTGGTATTCCCCCCCACCCCACCCCCTGGCAAAAAAAAAAGATAGTGTCTGTCAGGCTTTCCCACTGTGCACAGCTTTTATAATTATTATGTGGAAAAGATTCCTAAGGGATGTGTATGTGTGTGTGTGTGTGTGTGTGTGCATGTGCATGGTCTCACTACACAGCTCAGACTTGTAGTGATCCTCCTTATTTCTGCCTCTCTAGTGCTGGGATTACAGGCATGTGCCACCACGCCCGGACTCCATCACTGGCTCAGTGCACCTGGGTGTGGGGCTAGAGTGGCATGCGGTGCCAGGGATTGAACCCTGGCCCCTGCGCTTACCTAAGCAAGCACTTAGTCTGCTGAGCTATACCACCGGCACTTACGTGGGAAGAGATTCTGAATGTATTTTAAGTAACTCTTTTCTCATCTACTGATGCATTTAACTCACTTATATATGAGTGGGATTCATGATTTCCTAATGGATTCAACAGGTTGTATGTAACTTTGATGTTCAAATTGTACCTTGCTTGGTGAGCTTTGTGTCCTTCTGATATGTCTGTGACATTGAGCACTTCCTTCCTTTGGTACTCAGGATGAGCTGTACCTCTTTTTTGGGGGATTACTGGGACTCGAACTCAGGACCTTGTGCTTGCCAGACAGGGGTTTGTGCCACTGAGCTGTATCCTGGCTGGATCTGTACTTCCACACTGTCTGTGCTCCAAGCCTAGAATAAGTCATTTTCCCAATAAGGACTGGTGTCTTTAAAGGAGAAGGTATTTACTGGACAAAGCCCAGGTAATAAATATCTCATTACTGTTGGGGTCTCTGTGCCCTAGACTTCATTAGCTAGAAGCAGGGAATATGTATGTGTGTTCTTTGTGTAGTTAACAAAAGATTTGATATTCATGAGAATCACCATACTTTTTTCCCACACTGGAACCTACCGTGAAAGTATTATAAGGTTAAGTCACTACTGATTAGGGTAGAGAAGAGATTCATGTCCTCCAGAGACGCCCACTGAGGAGTCGCATCAGATCCTCTTCTTCCCAGGGTGCTTTGCAGTGAGCAGGCACAGCCCTGTCAGGCTCAAGTCCAGGTAATCACGAGCAGTGTGCTTACTTCCTGCCTCGGCCTGCACCCAGCAGTTCAGGCCGGAAGCCACTGAGTGGTGTCCACCACAAACAAATTGAGGGGGTTCTCTCCGCTGGGTGTGGACAGGTTTAGGGAGTTACTGAGTTGGAGTGTGCATGTGCCCTCGTGCTGCATAGTCTGTGGAGTCAGCGCAGTGTACTTTGAGTGCAGTGCAGGGGAGAGGAGACAGGGGACGATAGGTGCTGTTCTACACAGAAGTGGCCAACCATTGTGTGAGAAAGAATGGGGTCATAAGGCCCAGGCATGGCAAGAGAAACCTGGGGTGACTCCTGTGTTGTGAGCGGACACTGTGAATAGATATAAACACAAAGAGTAAATGTGTGCAAAGAATTACATGTTTTTTAAACACTGGATTTGGTTCTTCTGAAAACTGACTTTCCATCCTACTTACTATACAAGAAGAAGGGCCAGCCAGATAGCTCAGCGGACTAAAGTGCCTGCTTAGACAGGCGCAGGGACTGGATTTGATCCCTGGCATGCTGCGCTGGTCCCGTCCCTGGGTCGTGCTGAGACAGCAATGGAGACTGGGCATGGTGGTGCAGGCCTGTAATCCCAGCTCTTGGAAGGCTGAAAATAGGAGGATCACTATGAGTCTGATCTGTGTAGTGAGACAGGGTAGACCCTGTACTGAATACATTTTTTATATGTGTGTATTTGAACAAGTTGGGTTGTTGGGGATATTGCATTGTTTTAATACTACTTCTTATAGAGAATTACCAAAGTGTTGTGCCCTTCTTGGCCAACTAGAGAAGGTGTGTTGCCCAGCTAGTGCTGTGTGGAATCCCAGACTGAGTAGAAGGGCAGTGAGCAGTGACAGTGGGACAGGAGGGCATGGGTGATTGCAGGTTTACTGGTCATGGTATCCAACTTTCTTTTTATTTATTTATTTTCATTTACTTCATTTAGGAGAAGTTTATACATGGGGTGACAATGATGAGGGACAGCTAGGAGATGGAACAACAAATGCCATCCAGAGACCTCGCTTGGTAGCTGCTCTTCAGGGTAAGAAAGTCAACCGTGTGGCCTGTGGCTCAGCACACACTCTGGCGTGGTCAACCAGCAAGCCTGCCAGTGCCGGCAAGCTCCCTGCACAGGTGAGTCCTGATAGAGTGGGCGGTGAGGCAGGAGTTAGGTGCTGTGTGTTGCATGCATGTGCTGTTCAGACTTGTAGCCTAGCATCATGCTTTGACACTTAATGTTTGTGCTAGCCAGCATCATGTGCGTCCATGTGTCGCTTCTCCCATATCTCATAAGCTGTACAAATTGATTTTGTAGTATGTGTCTCAAATGTTTGGAGTTTTTTGTTCTTCCAGGTAGTAGGGATTTAATCCAGGACCTTCGTGCTAAGCTGTATTACCTGCCCTTTTTTATTGTAAGACAGGGTCACACAAGTCACTAAATTTCCAAGGATGGCTCAAACTTGTGATCTTGTTGCCTCCGCCTCTTAACAGTGCTGGGATTGCTGGTGTATGTCACCATCCCTGTCATACATGTTTGTTTTTTAAAAAAACTGGCTTTTCTGGGCATTTGATATTTAAGCATAGTTTAAATGTTTCAGGTCCCCATGGAGTATAATCATTTGCAAGAAATTCCTATAATTGCTCTGAGGAACCGACTGCTGCTGCTGCATCACATCTCAGAGCTCTTCTGCCCCTGCATTCCCATGTTTGACCTGGAGGGCTCTCTCGATGAAACTGGACTTGGGCCTTCTGTTGGTTTTGACACTCTTCGGGGGATTCTGATATCCCAGGGAAAGGTATTTTTTTGTAGAAGTCTTTACATAGGTGATACTGGTGTCTTCAGTAAACTTTAATCCAACAAAAACGCCAATCCTGAATTGTAGACTCTAGAAACCATCTCTCTCAGCAGGTATCATTGACTACTGACTGTGCCAACCTATGTTCTGAGTGTGTGTGTGTGTGTGTGTGTGTGTATTCTATGAAAAAATTAGACAAGCATGTCATCCTTTTTGGAGTTTATGTTAAAAATCAGTAGTATAGTGCTACTCCCTTTCCTGTTACTGTTCGTCCACTGTTTGTCCTTTCACCACCCTGAAAGGACGGATGGAGCCTGTACTCATCAGTAGTTCTCTGCCTGCCTGCTTGCCTGCCATCCAGGCGAATCCCACACCAAGTCTGGTGTTTTCTTCTCCAGGATGTCCAGCAGAGGGTACTGAGAGTTACAGATGGCTTAGACAGAAACCCTGCCGGAGTGTGTCAGGCAGCATCTTTGCCCAGCAGTAATTATAACTGAGGGCAAGGGAAGAATTAGGAGTCACAGGCAGGTTTTGATCCATTGACATTTTGAATAATTAGGTCTTTTTAGAAATAGAATCCTGATTCACAAGTCACTGGGGTCCCCCAAATTAGAAGTTGTCAGGTTCTTGTCAAGCTGCCTATAGCAACTTGATGGAATGATTTATAGCAGAGGGATCTTTGGGTAGGAGAAAAAGTGTAGAAGGTGAATTGATGATCTCTAATCCTGCAGAGTCTTTGATTCTGTAATATTTTTTGTTATATAAGAAGAGGCTCTATTCTTAAAGCTATAGTGAAGTTTAAATGATTTGGAGTCCTATCCAAACAGGTGTTTTCTTAGGATTGGCTCTATTTCCATTTGGTGACAGTTTCTGCTTCTGGAGAGAGGGAGACGTTTCACTTGCATGTGCCTGCCTGAGGATGCTGAGTAATGAGGGCTAGATTGGAGGGTGGGAGCAGAAAGAGATGTGGAGAGGATCTGCCTCCTGGGGCACCCCTGAAGCTCTTTCCCTGTTGGTGGGACTGCCTGCTTCTGAACTCTACCCACCCTCATCACGGGCACGCAGGTGTCTTTTCAGTGTGGGGCTGTAGCATGTTCCCTCCTTGGTCTGGCTTGACCTGAGGACTCCTTGACCTGTTGCTGCTTTGTGGCATGGGTAATGGATTTGTGATGTGGCTTGGGAGCCCTGCGTTGGAGAGGTGCAGCGGCCCTGGCCCTCGCTGTTCCGTGTCTGGCTCTCCCGAGAGAGCCGTGTGTCCGCCCCGTGTGCAGCAGTGCTGGGGGCTGCTCCTCTGTGCCTTCACAACTCGAGAGAGAGGACTGTGAGCCTTTTCTTCTGAAGTCTGGGTTTCAGAACTGAAAAATTTAAACAAAATAGTGACATGATTTCTTTGTTGGCCGATACTTTCCTGATCAGATTCTAAACTTTGTCTCTTGGACACATTTTAGGAGGCAGCCTTTAGAAAAGTAGTGCAAGCAACTATGGTGCGAGACCGTCAGCATGGTCCTGTGGTGGAGCTGAACCGAATCCAGGTAATGCGTGGAGGCCGCTCACCCATTCTGAGTGTCCCAAGTGGTGCTGTGGTGGTGCAGGAGGAAGAGAGGACCCGGGGTGCCCTTCCTTGCGCCCGGACTTCACACAGCAAGCACTGCCTTCCTCTGGCAATTCTTGTATATGCGATTCTCTTGTGCTCAGGCTGCCAGATGTGAATGCAAATGTTTTTCCCAGCAATAGGAGAGTGGCTTCTTTCAGATAACCCAGAGAAGCAGAAGAGGGAAGAAGAGAGATCAGCTCTGTTTCCACCATATAGTAGTGACTTCTCCTGGGCCAGCTGTGTGTGCAGAGGGCTGCATGTTTGTCTTATGTCCACCCTGCATCTGTCCTGTGCACTCATTCTGTGGGGTCACCTGTGTTTCACAGGCGCCTGTTGCTCTCTTGCTGAGGGCTGTGCCCAAGTTTACTCTGGGGGATTTCCCAAGTGGGGCTAGGAGACATCCCCCTTTCCTGATACAGGTAGGGCTGCTGCTGGGCTTCTTACGTTATGGGCAGTAGAGTAACCAAAGCCTTTGGGGCACACCTCAGTTACTATTGTGACAGTTCACATTCCTGCTGGGCGCACACCCTCCCGAGTTCTGGGACGCACCAGAGACCCTAAGGTCAGAAGAAATGACAAGTAGGCCGTTTCTGAATCAATACTGCTGCCATGTATATGCAGACCTAACAGTTTTAAAAATTAATTAAAATTAAAGAGGAATCCCACTGACTGATTACGGTAGTGTGTGGCCTTTGGCATTTAGTACACAAATGAGATTGGCTTTGCCTCTCGGATCGGAAATGGAGCCATGAAGAGCAAATCCTTTGTTTCTGAGCCTTTTTATTAACACATGATTTTTACCCTGATGTTGATTCCGTGACTAGGAATTTTTCTCAGAGTTATACTTGAGGGCATTTTGAATCAAGACATTAAGCGCTTGTCCTTTGTTGGATAGCACATGTGACCACATTGGTAGAACTGGTCTCTCCATTAACGTCAGAATAACAGATTATCAGAGTCAGCCAGTTCCACAGACAAATGGGTTGTTTAATTAGGTTCATAAAAAAGCTTTTATTTCTCCACCTTGGATGACCACTTACCAGCTTTATAAGTTAAGGATAGTCAGTGACTCACGCATCCCCTAGTGTAGACACAGTGGCATCCAGGCCAGTGATTGCCTCAGCAAGCCCAGGCTCCCAGGGCAGGGCTGGAAGGCATCATGAAGCCTCAGCTGTCCGTCGTCCCCCCCACCAGGCTGGGCAGTGCTTCTGCATTTCTCTCATCTTGTTTTCAAGAGTCTGCCTTTCCTTCTTGTCTTCATATCCCCAGTTTTGTGTCACACAGGTGTTTGCTGTGTGTTTGAAAGAGCACACCAGATACACAGCAGGTTTCTACTAAGGCTTTTACAAAGGCAGGCAGGTGGATGTGGATTGACGTGGGCCCGCTCTGCATAGCCAGGCAGCTGCGGTTGAGGGCCTTGTGGCCTCTCCTGAGTCTGGGGCATCTCCAGATGTGGAGCAAAGTGCCTCTGACTGAAATAAGAGCATGAGGGAAACTGCTAGGGCTGAGCTGGAGCAGTGGCATGGTGCCTCTACGGGCGGGGCCGGGCGGGGCAGGGCAGGCTTCTCTCCTCCAAGTGTGGCATCTGTGTCCTGTGGCTGTTGTTCTGGAAGAAGCCAGTGTTGGGAGCCCTCTATGAGTTGGTGCAGCCCACAGAGGGAGACAGCACAGTGGTGGGGCAAGAAGCTGTGGCCGTGGTGACACTGTGGATATGCTCCTTTTCCTTTCTGGAGCTCAGTGTCCTGGGCATAATGTGTAGTTTAGAGTAGCTGTGAGGTGAAAGGCAATAGCTCAGTGTGTGGTTCCAAGAAAAGCTCTTTCTCTGGGCCGCTGTATTTTCAGTAAGGGAGCTTGAACCCACCAGTGGAGATATGTCCTTTTCAAATTTGTGTTTGGAGACAGAGTCTCACTGAATAGCCCAGGTTGGCCTTGAATTTGAAATCCTCCTGTCTCAGCCTCCTAAGAGCTAGAGTTCATCTGAGTTCTTCTCATTCTTATATTTTTAGTCTCAGCTTTGATCACTATAAGGAGAATTACCTGTTTAGAGGCTCAGCCTGCCTTAAGGGTGGGTCTGGGGATCAAACCACCGTCCCCTGTGCCTGACTGGGATTACAGGCACAAGCATTTAAACCATGGCGCTAACCCGAAAGCTCCAGAATTACCTGTTTAAACTCAACCTAGAATTCACTTAAAATAAATTTTAAGGTGGTGAGAGCTTCACAGGAAAAACCAACATAAAAATACTATTTTTTCCCCCACTTTTCATGCGTCATCCTCTGAGGCAAAGCTTCCCAGGTAATTGTGAAGCACAGCCAGGGCTGAGCACTCTAGGGCAGCCAAGTCTGTGCTGGCCTTGGGGGCATGTGACATCCTTGGTATGACTGGTCCAAGGCCAAGGGTGAGAGCTGTGAGCAGAGAAGGGGGCTCTGTGGGCAGAGATGTGAGGAGGGAGGAAGACCGTCCTGGCTAAGGGCGTGTTCCAGCTGCACCTGAGCACTGAGAGTCCATCCTAGTCCATGGTCGCCACAAAGTGAAGTCATTGGTGGAGGTGAAGATCTTGCTCCTTACAAATAATACTGCCATGAGTCCGCATTGGAATGTGTGTTTACCTGCTGCCAGTCCAGGGTGCGCTGTGCACGTGGGTATGGGCCATGGTCACCAGTGCCTGGGAGACTCAATTGTAGAAGAGGGGACCTCTGGCTCATTGGCGGGAGTGAGTGAGGGCCTAGGGAATGAGGCTGTGGATGAACTGGCTGGGCCCTCCCCAGCTCCACTGGTGCTTGCAGGGGCCCTGAGAGTGTGCTCCACAAGTGGGAATCGTTCACATCTTACAAACATAGTGAGCAGGCCGGCTGCAGAGAGCGCGTGGTGCCCAGCAGGCGGTGCCACGGTGTGTGAGGCCTGAGCCAGCATCCTGCTCGCAGGGGCATCCTCCTCTGGGCTTCTGGCTGTGGCAGCCACTTGCCTGTTTCCCTCCTCCTTTCCAGGTCAAGCGCTCAAGAAGTAAAGGTGGGTTGGCCGGCCCCGATGGCACCAAGTCTGTCTTTGGGCAGATGTGCGCCAAAATGAGCTCCTTCAGTCCTGACAGCCTCCTCCTCCCTCACCGCGTCTGGAAGGTCAAGTTTGTGGGTGAGAACCTGTTGTACTTGGACAGCCAGGGTGGCCGAGAAGGCAGACCCCAGGCTCGGGCGCGGAGCTTGGTGGGGTGGCCACAAGGGCATGGCCACACACCACTGTCTTCTTCCTCCAGGCGAGTCTGTGGACGACTGTGGAGGTGGCTACAGCGAGTCCATAGCAGAGATCTGTGAGGAGCTGCAGAACGGACTCACCCCACTTCTCATCGTAACGCCCAACGGGAGAGACGAGTCTGGGGCCAACCGTGACTGCTACCTGTTCAACCCGGCCGCCAAGGCGCTTGTGCACAGCAGCATGTTCCGCTTTCTGGGTGGGTCTCTTAGCGGCCTGCTCCCTGTCCTGGGAGTGAAAATGTCCTGGGATCTTTTAAATGTTTAATTTGGCCTTTGAGACCTTTTCCTATAGAATTGTTTTCTTGCATTTGCCTTGTGGCTCTGGTGTTGTGCAGTGAAGTGGGGTGGCGTGCAGGCTGCCTCGTGCCAAGGGCTTGGTAATGGGGGGCCTTCAGAGGCCACGCTGTGCACAGCTGTGGGGTGGTGCAGTAGCAGGACTTGTGGTCCCAGTGGCCCTCCAACGACAGAAATGTCATAGCTGTGTTTTCTAGCTGTGTCTGAGACCGGGCTCCGACGAACCTTGCCTGGTGCTCTGGTCCACCTGTTCTGTGTGTGGCCCGTTGAGGGGACTCTGTCTCGGTTCCAGGGCTGCTCCTTCCTGGAGTACCCACCTTTCTGGAGAACCTCTGGCGCTGCTTTGCCTTCAGAGCAATTAGTAGGAACCAAAGGACATTGTGAATTTAAAATAGGGCACAGTGTTTGCATAATGTTGATTTATAAGGCACTGGGGCCTCAGTGCCTAGCAGGTGCCCCGTGGCCTGTTGGAGCGAACTAGAAGCTCTGTCACCCACTGAGCGTGGCTTCTGTCTCTTATGTTTTCATGACCAGGAGTGTTACTGGGCATCGCCATCCGAACTGGGAGCCCCCTGAGCCTCAACCTCGCCGAACCTGTGTGGAAGCAGCTGGCTGGGATGAGCCTCACCATTGCGGACCTCAGCGAGGTGCAGCCCAGGGCGTGGGGGCTGCACTCTGGCTAGGGGCTGGCTGGTCTGGGTATCCAGTGGACTCACAGCCGACCACCTTGCAGTGGCAGAGAATCTCTGTGTCTGGGAGGCTGGGGAGCATCTAGAACATGCTAGGCATCTGTGTGGTGCGCTGCGGGTGGCGGGGCTCGTCAGCTGAGGAAGCATGGCCTGTGGTGACCACGCACAACACCTCAAGGTCCCAGAGGAGGACCTGATGCTGCTGCCAAAGCCAGACCCCCTTTGTGGCTGGCCTGCTGCTTATGAATGGCTTCAAGAGGGGTTGTTATCAGGCAGTTGCTGTTACTGTTATTTTCTTTTAAATAAGACAATTTATTTGAAGATGGGGAAGGAAAAAGATGACAGACAGCTTCTTAGGACAAGTAGGGAGCATTTGAGACTGAATTGCTTATTTTGTCTTTGGTGAAATGCTTCCTGTAGCTTTCCTTTGTGTCTCCGTGTGTGCCACACACTTGGTTCCTTCAAGTGCACCTGAGGCAGACAAGGCCTACGCTGCTTGCCTGGGGTTGGGCTGCCTGTGGCCCAAGGCACAGGAGGACCTGGATTCACAAGAGTTCTTTCTCCTTGAAGGTTGATAAAGATTTCATTCCTGGGCTCATGTACATCCGTGACAATGAAGCCACCTCGGAGGAGTTTGAGGCCATGAGCCTGCCCTTCACAGTGCCAAGTGCCAGTGGCCAGGACATCCAGCTGAGCTCCAAGTACACACACATCACCCTGGACAACCGTGCGGAGTATGTCCGGCTGGCAATAAACTACAGGTTTGTGGTCATCTCCTTGACTGGATGGCTGTCTGCCTTGGAGCCTTAATTGCAGTCACAGGGCCAGGAGCAGTGTCTGCCCTGCGGCTGCATAGCGCCTGGAGCTGGGGTTGGGTTCTCTGAAGACGTTGAGAATGGCGTCTGGGGAGTGCGTCGTGGGTCGCTGAAGTCACCCTGTGTGTAGATGGGCTTCGGGTCGCGCGGAGCTTGCTCGTGCCAGGGCTGCAAGTGCATGCCTTGGTCACTGCAAGCCGCTGCTCTCAGTCATTCCCAGCTGTGACACTGGTGACAGTGGAGTGGTGGGCTGGGCATGGGGAGAGCAAAGCGGTCAGTGCCATGAAGGACAGCAGTGTGACGCCACCGCTTTCTTTCAGACTCCGTGAGTTTGATGACCAGGTGGCTGCTGTTCGGGAGGGCATGGCCCGTGTGGTGCCTGTGCCTCTTCTTTCTCTGTTCACGGGATATGAACTGGAGACCATGGTATGTGCTCTGTGTGAAGCTGCCCTGCAAGTGCCCTTTGCATGATGGCACCGGGATCACTGGTTGATTTCTTAGTTAAATCCTTGTGTTTAACCCTCTAAGTGTCCATAGTGTTAAATGAAGTCACAGTAACTTTGTGTCTCCACCCCGGATAGGTGAGGTTCTAGCTTGGCATTGTGTTTGTGTCTAGCTGGGGCCTTCTCTTAGCCCAAAGCAGCCTCTAGAGAAACACACAGTAGATTCTTCCAGAAATAAGGAGTGCCAGAGGTGCCAGCCAGCCCTGACAGAGTGTCCTTCTGCAGGTGTGTGGCAGCCCAGACATCCCCCTGCACCTGCTAAAGTCGGTGGCTACCTACAAAGGAGTGGAGCCTTCTGCGTCCCTGATCCAGTGGTTCTGGGAGGTGATGGAGTCTTTCTCCAGCACGGAGCGCTCCCTCTTCCTTCGCTTCGTGTGGGGCCGGACGCGGCTGCCCAGGACCATTGCCGACTTCCGGGGCAGAGACTTCGTCATCCAGGTGGGTTCTTGCCTGGGCTTGTGGGGGCTCTGGGCGAGCAGCAGCCCAGTGGTGTGCCCTTGCAGGTGACCTGCAGGAGATCGAAAGCAAGTCTCTTGTTTCTTCGTGGAAAACGTTCAACTCCTTCAGCTTGAAGGCTCAGATGCCATCATCATAGATCTTGGATAATCCGTGATCTTTCACAGAGCATACTGCTGTTTTGTTTTTATTTTTGTTTTTGGAGTCAGGGTCTCACTATATAGTGAGTACAGGCTGTCCTTGAACTCTCTATGTAGCCCAGATGGCCTTGGACTCGTGGTGATCCTCCTGCCTCAGCCTCCCAAGTGCTGGGCTTACAGACATGTGCCACCATGCCCAGCCATACTGCTGTGAGGTCAGCATGTTTCGGAATTTGAGTCCACACGATATATCCAAGGTATCTGTGAGTCTGGTTGTACCAGCTAATCCCCAAGTATGTTACTAACTTGGAAATGAGACTGCGCATCAGATTGAACAGAAAAGATTTTACATTGGGTCTCCCTTAGTGGTCTAGTGGCTAGAAACAAGTCCAGTTCACCTTCAGCTGCTGAGGACAGAATTAGCACCCCCCTCTCTGCCTGAGGCCCTGGCAGCAGGTGGCCTTGGAGGTGGACCAAGCAGAGGATCCACTTTCCAGGCCTTGTTGCATATGCTCCCCACACAGGCTACCCTGCACCCTGGCCAGTTTGAAAAGTCTCCAGTTTTTAGGAGCATCTTTGGGAGCATGTATAGTTTTCTTCTCAAGCAGTAGGTGGTCACTGGATTCGCCCATGATTCTTGTTGCCACCTCGTATCTTACTCTGGAGAGCCAGATGTGAGCAGGTGAACTCCTGCAGGGCTTTGTCCCACCCTGTGCCGGGGCCTGCAGCTGGGTGGGACCCCCCTGTGCTGGGAAGGAGCGGTGCTGCTGCCCAGTGGGCCTCTGCATGGAACTGAGTGAGAAAGAAGCACTTGTCAAGCCAGCCACTGCTGTTTCACACTGCAGGGAAGTCCTCGGAATTGGTTGCTCTTTTACTTCTAAAATTGGCTAGATTCTGCTTTCTTTTCCTTTTTTTTTTTTTTTGGTATTTTGGGGAAGGGTCTACAGGATGTTCAGGGTCTGACTGCTAGATCGGACTCGTAGCAGTCTGCCTGTTTACAGCCTTCCAAGAGCAGGGATGACAGGCACATGCCACCATGCCCAGTCTCAATTGCCATCGCAGCGCACCTCAGGGCTGGGGCAGGCCCAGGGATTAATCCTCTGGCCCCTGGGCCTATTTGCAGGTGCTTTAATCTGCTGAGCTATTTGGCTGGCCCTAGATTTTGTTTCTGATACCTTGTTCTTCATAGCCAAAAATTTTTTTCTGAAAATCAAAGAGTCCACGAAGGCAGTGAAACAGCTTTGCGCTTTTCCCTATTCCTGTGTGTAGTCTCTGATTGTCTCGTCTCCGGCAATAGGTGCTGGACAAGTACAACCCTCCAGACCACTTCCTTCCTGAGTCCTACACCTGCTTCTTCCTGCTGAAGCTGCCCAGGTACTCCTGCAAGCAGGTGCTAGAGGAGAAGCTCAAGTACGCCATCCACTTCTGCAAGTCCATAGACACCGACGACTACGCGCGCATCGCCCTCACAGGCGAGCCGGCTGCGGACGACAGCAGCGCCGACTCAGACAACGAGGACGCGGACTCGTTTGCCTCCGACTCCACACAGGATTATTTAACGGGGCACTGAGGGGCAGCGGCGCCGTCGGGAAGCCACAGGACGCCGAGCAGGCGAGCAGCGTGTTGCTGTCCTGGTGAGCAGTGTCTGCTGTGTCCACTGGGAAGTCCCCACCCTCAGAGGGAGGAAGGAGGAGCCCAGCCACAGCGGTGGAAGGAGCGGCGGCCTGCGCGCAGGACGATACGCGGGCTCCTGTTTATTTTCAGACTTCCTTAAAAAGGGTTTTTTGACCCGGTAATGCTGCATTACACGTAAGACTGTGTTTACTACAGTGTATAAATGTTTATGTAAATACTGAATTGCGGTGTCCCAGAAACGAATAAAGCCTTTTTACTTGTGCGTGCAGTAGAGTTTCCCTTTCTTTCTTCAAGTGTCGTGCATCACCTTGATTGTACATTGATACTACTGCATAACAGGTAAATTGTATTATACACGTTTCAACCAATTTTACTCTGAATTTGTTTATTAAAAGCTTTTTGGACATTAAATGCCCAGTATTTGAATGCATCCAAAGATTATTTAAACCGGAACTAAAAAGGCTGTTTATTGCCTCTTCACAGGTATACCTTTTATCATGGGAAGCATATTATATATAATGTTTGTGCCATGTAAATGCCAAGATTTTAATTCCCTATAAATAAAACATCTGCCGCCAAAGTACAGGCTCAGCTTTCTTACGCAGTTACGGTAGCACTGGTGTGTGTGCTGGAACCAAAAAGTCAACTCCAGGCGTTGATACGTTGGTAGTTAAGCCAGTTCAGTCTTACGTTATTCTTCCTACATTAAACTCCAGGACAACGAAGTGACCCTCAGGAAGATGGA
>PVKN010025085.1:0-14172 GCA_004027915.1 Capromys pilorides | reverse complement strand
AATCAGAGCATCCGTTCTGGAATTATTCACAGCCTTCTGCCGTCTATGCTCTCCTTTTCCTCTACTCCTTACGTTATGGTTTGTGGATAGGTGTCCCCCCAAAGCCTCATGCAGTCGTGGGGAGGCTTCTGGAATTTGTAATTGATTATTGGGAAAATGAGTGCTTCACCTCCCCTGGGGCAGGTGATTTGCATATCAATGTAAGGTAGGAAGAGAAGTTAGCTGCTTGAGCTGCTGCTGCCTCTCTGTGCTCTTGCTCTTAGCCCACCACCATGAAAGGTTGCCCTCTGCCATGTGCCTCTCTGCCTTGGAGCCAGCTGAATATGGACTGAAACCTCCAGTAACTGTGAGCTAAATAAACATTTCCTTCCCTCATTTTGAGTGTTGGGTGTTTGTCCCAGTAATGAGAGAAGAATAACTAAGACACCCTTAGGAAAGACTGGGATTAGCATTTTGTTGGAGAAAACAGATATGAGAACATGAATTTCTGAAAGAAATTCATCATGCAAGACAGGCCTGTGCCTGCCATTTCTTGTCTTCCCTTTTAAAACAATCTGTGGGCCACTGTGTAACCTCCCAGCCCAGCTATACACCCTGGCCACCAGCACCCTCTCAGGCAGTGTCCAGACCCCAGCTGAGGGTCAACCTGAGCTCCACCATGGGGCACAGACGCCTGACCTGGGTATCAGAGTCAGGCAGCTGCAGGAGGAAGGTGGTGACTATGCCTGTCATGATGGGGTGAAGGAGCTGTGCCCCTTGCTCTGAGCCTCTAAGTGTCCACCTTTAGCATCATCCTGCCTACAGTGTGGAGCAGGGTGTCTCAGCCTGGCACTGCTGCCATTTTGGGTGGGGGAGCTGCCCTGTTCACAACAGGATGGTCAGCTCCATCCCAACTGTGACCTGCTACATGCAGTGGCAGCCTCTCCTCCCTTCCAGGCTGTAACAACCAGAGATGCTGCCACCCACACGTCGCCCAGCATCCCTGGGGAGCAAAGCTGCCTTGGCCTCACTACAGTCATGTGACACCCCACAGGCACAGCGTGGCCCCAAAGTGATCCCTGCCTCATCTATCAAGCTTGCTCCCACCTGTGTCCCAACTGTGGGCAGCCAGGAGCTGAGGTGGACAGCAGGGGAAAGCCTGATCCACATTCTGCTCTGATCAGAGTCGCCATGCTGATGGCTTCCGAGTTCCCTGCTCCCTGCCCCGCGGACCTTGGGATACCCATGTGTGTGGCCCCTACAGCCACTCTCCTGGCCTGGGGCAGCCTCATCTGCCATGACTCTGCCAGTCCAACCTAGCCTGCTCCCTGTGCCGCTCCGTCCCATCGTCTCCACACACAGTGGCGAATTCTTTCATAGCGCATTCACATTCAGATCACTTCCTCCTGCCTAGACTGCCATCATTTCTCAGCTGGAGGATCAGCACAGTCTCAAGCTCCCTCCTTTCCTCCTAAGATCCAAGCTCCCTGCTAACGCCGCAGTGACCAAGTTAAGACCCAAACCCCTTGCTTTGCAGTGTGCCATTTTCTCAGCATGCCCAGGTCACTTCCGGTCTCTGCATCTGCTCCCCCCGCTTGCTGGGTACCCTCCTCCTCAGATCTTTCCTCTGTGTCACCTTCTTGGGGAGCTTCCCTGACCACCTTGCTATAAACATTACCATGCCCCATCCATCAGAACCCAGACTCCTGTCCAGCCTTTGTCTTGCATAGCACTTTCTGTGGTCACACACATGTCAGTCGTGCTATTTTATGCTGTTCACAGTTGACCCCATTACCTGGCCTGCCGTGACAGCAGCAGTAGCCTCAAGTGGCTGCACGGCACCCAGGCACAGTACCAGCCAGTGGGAGGCATCAGAAGCTTGAGCACGCACTCACAGAATCTGGAAGGAAGAGGTGTCACCACCCCATTCCAGAGGAAAGGAACCCAGAGCCCAGGGAGGCTTCCCAACATGTCCAGGCTACAGCTTAATGGTGCCCACTGGTGACCCTGAACCATGACCAAGCAGGTTTACCCTGTCCTCATGACAACTACATCCCTTGTTCCACCTGTGGCTTTGTATAGAGGCCACCCAGGGGCCGGAGCTGGCAGAACCCCAGTCCGCCAGGGCCTCCCCTCCCATTCCTGCACTTCAGAACTTCCTTTTGTGCCCAGTTCCTGTTTCTAGCAAGGGTGGTGCTATGGGGGACAGGAGGTGGCTTGAAGATGCAGCAGGTCCCCAAGGGGCCCAGGATGAGGCCTGGTTCTCAACTTCTCCATGTGAACAATAAGAGAAACGGAGCATATGATACGTGTGGAAGCCCTCCATAAACCACAGGTCCCTGAGGGTCCAAAGAGAGAGCTGTCATCCTGATGGGACTGCACAAAAGGTTTATCAGACTCAGCCTTACTCCACCATCCTTTATAGAAAATGGTAAAAATAAATAACTAAGTGGAGCAGCAATAGCCTGTGACTGGCCTTGGTGCTCAGACTTTCTGTTGTCCTCCCAGGAAATGGGGAGCTCAATGCAGGACCTCGGGGTGTTGGCAGAGCATTGAGAGCCCATTTGCTACAGCATGGTGGTCAAGTGAAAGCAGGTAGACAGGCTGCTCCTTCTCTCACAGGATCCTCTCAGCAAATGTTGTTCACCTATCAAGAACCATGCCCCCATCCAGCACCCTTACTCCTCATCCCTGAACCTCCAAAGCTCACCTGGGACCCCAGCTACCCACTTACCCCCTGGCAGATGCATTATCCTCCTCAGGTGCTTGGCAGGGCAGAAGGGCATGGTAGCTGTGGGAGGAGGGCAGCCTGAGGGACTATGTTAGCGACAGTGTCCAGTGCAGGCAGAAGGCAAGGATGTAACTAGCTTGCTCTGCCCTACGCCCAATGCTGGAACCTTTTGTCTGTCCTGGAACTTCTGCATTTCTCTGCTTGCTGAAGACTGGGACTGTCCAGGGTGGATGACCTGGGGACTCCCCTCCTGGATTTTCAGACACTGGAGGAAGTGGAGGGAGAGCCACAGAAACCTCCATACAGGCGGTTCCCAGCCTCCTGCATGCTCCCTGCACCTGCACCACATCCTTGAGTGTGGGGTGCATCCATCTGAGTCCCCAGCACCAGGACAGCCTTCCATCCTGGGCTGGAAGAGGCTCACGAACACATATGCAGCCAAGGACACTGGGTGAGTGCCAGGGACAGAGGGTAACGGACAGCTGCTTCTTTATACTTGTTTCTGCACCAGTAAAGGGCCCTTGGTAGACCTGACCCCAGGTTTTAGCAAAGCTGGGAAACAAAAACAGCAACAATAAAAAAAAAGGGGCTGGGCAGGACATCGGTGTGGCCTGGCTGGAGGTGCCCTGTTACCACTTCAGCTTAGCCTGCATCTCTCTCTGTGTCACTGAGGGAGAGGTGAGCAAGGCTCCAGAGAGGTCATCCTGCCTGGAAGTGGCACCATGATGACTTTCTCCCTTGTCATGCTGGGCTGGAACCTGGGGCTAGGCAGGTCCTCTGCCATGGAGCTGCACCCCAGCCTCAGGACAGAAACTGAACTGTTTCAGACAGCAGCTGCCACCCTGATACAGTTTTCTCTACTTTCAGGACAAAAGGAGGCAAATGGGAGTCACCTCCCTTACCCAGCCTATCCCCTGTGCTATAGCAGTGTCAGAAGTGGCCTCAGGACACCTCTAAATCCCATAGACACTAGGCTTTGCCCACAGCATGGGCCTAGCTTGTTTGTGCTGTCCCATTTCTGTGTCCACCTCCATCTGTCTGTCCATCCACTCATCATCTTCTTCAATGAAAAGCAGAAATCAAAGAGCACAGAGCACACCCACTTACATAGCTCCTCTACCTCTGGCTCTTGGAATAAACCCTGCTCTGAGGTACCCTGTGTGTGGGTCCTTCAGGCACCCTGTCCTTTGTCTGCCCACATGCTGCCTCTCTCTCTACTCCTCCTCCCCTCTGGAGCCTGTGGACTCTCCCAGGAACTCCCCTGGTGGCCTTGGGGACTTGTCTGTGAGGCCCTTTGAGGATGCCGGAGTGGAGGACCATCTCTGATAGCTAAAATGCCTGCTTCCCTCAGCGTCTTCACCCATTCCCTGCATGCACGATGGCTGTGCCCGTGGTACAGCGAGGGCCCCGTTTCACAGCTGAGAATGCAAAGGCTGAGTGTGGCTGAAGTTCAAGGTCACCTGACTGGGTAGATGGACCTTCCCCACTATCCCCTGTCGGCAAGGGGACGTGACTTGCTAACTGGTCTCCCAACCTGCTGCCTGCTCATGCCCACTCTGGAGACTGAAGTTACATCTTCAGGCTTTCTTTTTTTTTTTTTTCAAATTTTGGGACAGGGTCTCAAACTTGTGATCCTCCTGCCTCAGCCTCTCAGACTGCTGCAGTCACAGAAGCAATCACGCCCACTGTTGGGGACCAAGAGTCTGTACCCCCTGGGGTGATGGGTGTGCCCTTGCTCCATGCCGTGTAGGTAGTCTCTAGGACAGCTCTAGTGCATGCTGCTCCCTGGACTCCCTACCCCCTTGAGCCTGGGCTGGGCAGAGTAGCTTGTATCTAGTGAATGGACAGGATGTTATTTATGAGGAACAGAGAAGCTACCAGCCACCAGCCATTCAGGGTCTGTGGCACTGAGCTCCATGACCCTAGAAACTGTCCCTTGCCCATAGACACGTGGTTTGAAGGGCAGCAGCCCTCAGTCAACCTGGGGATGAAACCACGGCTGCAGCTATCACCTGGGTGGGCTACAGGTGCCACCCAGTTCCTGACCCACAGAGGAGGTGAGCACCGGCGCTCTGAGCCCCCAGTTCCGAGTAAGCTGTACTGCTCGGGTTCAGGAGTCTTGAGTGCTATCTACTTTGTGCCAGGTGACAGGCACATTGCAGCATTTTAGCTCTTCCAGAACTCAGGAGACTGATGTTATGATGTAAGGAGACCAAGGTTGGAGAGACAGGTCACACTAGCCACAGTCACGGGACAGCCAGAATTCCCAGCCCAGAGCTGTTCGCTCTACATGGGAGCCTGACCTTCTCCTCAGCCCTACTAGCCCCCTGGGCATGGTGCCTACTGGGCTCTGATCTGGTGCCCATCGGCATCCTTGCAGGAACTAGGAGCTCTCAGGCAGGTGACCAGCACAGAGCACAGGCTGCCAACTGGAAGGATTGTCTCTCTTAGTCCAGCAAAGTGGCTGGGGTTCTCCTACCTGCACCATACACCATGGAGTTTACAAACCTGGCTCTATAGGAACTTGAAGGGGTCCTGGTGGGGGAACAGTGGAGGTCCCCCCAACTGCCTGGGTCTGGTTGGGAGAAGCTGCCT
Source organism: Capromys pilorides (assembly GCA_004027915.1). Taxonomy (NCBI): domain Eukaryota; kingdom Metazoa; phylum Chordata; class Mammalia; order Rodentia; family Capromyidae; genus Capromys; species Capromys pilorides. Next base: position 8,867 of record PVKN010025085.1, on the reverse strand, counting down.
AGCAGGGACCTCAGAGGTACTGATGGCTCCTGGCCACTCCTGAGGTGGTCACAGGGCCGGCCTCCTTGGAGAAAACAGAAAAGCAGGAGGTGCTTGCTCAGTACTTCCCAAGGGCAGCGGGATGCTAGCTATTGTTCCCTGTGCAATCCTGCGGCCACTGATAGCAGTGGCTTCCCAAGGGATCCACCTCTCCTGATGGCTCCACAGCAGGCCAGTTCCTGGGACACCACTGGATTTTCTGCCCTGCCTCAGGTAGGGATTGCAGGAGACCATGCTCAGCCCTGCAGGACTAGACCCAAGAGAGACACAGAGGCCAATGCAGGGTGAAGAAGGTGCTGGGAGCCACACAGAGTGGAATGGCCAGCTGACACCAGGCCAGGCTGTCCTATGGCTTCAATGTGTGCCATCAAATAAGTCTGACAGGGAGGGAGGAGGGGATCCCTTTGGGAAATCGGTCTGAAATGCAGGATCTGAAGCTTGGAAACTTGGGATGAAGCAAAGGAGTCCTAGTCTTGTGTCTGTCCTCAGTGTCGGCCAGCTCTCTACACAGTGCAGTTTTAGCCACGTGGCAACATAAGGCCTGCCTGGAGTCATAGCAAGTACACCCCTCACCACTGAGCCACACCCCAGGAAACGACACTGAACCTCCGTGGGGAGGAAAATAGAAAGCACAGATGTGAGGGGGTACCTCAGGTGGCCTGCAATAGAAATACCAGGTCCTGAGCTTCCCTTGGGATCTGTTGGGAGCTGCCCTGTGGGTTGTTGTCTGTGTACTCCCAAGGAAAGTAGATGCAACCTGAGGGCTAGCCCCTAATTCTCACAAAATTCCCTGCAGGAAACATCATTTGCTCCCATAAGTCCAGAGTCCCTGCACTCTGTCTGGAGAAGGAAATCGGGATCCTGGATGAAAAAGACAAGATAGGCCCAGCGGGTCTGATACCAGGAGAGTCTCTGAGGCTGCTGCCATCTGCCTGTAGTGACCACATTGGTGGGGCCACACCAGCATCCCAGGGCCATGTCTGTGCATGTGGAGACCTTGCTGCCCGCCTCTCCTCTGTGGAATGTGGGGATAAGGTCTCCTTTATCTCTAGGCAAACAGAAAAGGCCCTGAACAGAGGTCGCAGGTCTGGGATGACATCCCCCATCCCAGGCTCGGGATGGCTCATGTGGAGGAAGCGTGGCCGCAAGCCACCTGCACAGCCCGAGCAGAGACAGGCCCGCAGCCCATCCCTCCCCACCCCTCGTCCTTGGAGCTGCAGTGTGACACTCTTGTTAAGTCAAGAAGGGTGGGGGTTACACCCTTCTTGAGAGCACAAAGCATGTGACAGAATTCAGCAAGTGTACTCATGTAAATGGATGGCAGAAGCAGGACGTGGCCACAGCAGGACCCAGATGGCTCACTGGGGCACATGTGTGACACAGAGGCCTGGCGAGCCGCAAGACGATGAAGGCTTGCTGTGCATTAAAGATTTTGAAAGAAATGAAAAATCCTTCCCTAAAACTAGTGACACCACCATGTTGAACCAGGGAGCCCTGCCTGGAGGGACACTTGGGAGGGCTCCCCAGGTCTAAGAAGGTCCTCACCAAACTGTTGAACACTTGAGGTCATCTTATAACCACGTAGTGAGTGAGTAGAGCCAGCAGGGCGAGGGGCATGGGTTGGGGAGAGCCCCACCCTTGCCCATAGCACTGGTCCCTGGTGGCCCTGCAGCTGTTCCTCCAGCTCCCAGGCTGCCTAGAGGTCAGCAGTGAGTGGGGCTCCCCTGCTTCTCACACCTGGAGTGGCCACATGGGGAGCAGCAGGCCTGGTTTTCCCACCACACCAGGGAGCTACCCTCTAGTAGGGGGCTCGATACCCCTAGGAGGAACTGCAGCCTGGGGCAACTGGACATCCATAAAGGCACTTGGCATGATCCACACCATCCGGCTAAGAATGATGAGCTACCACAGAATAGGAGGACCCTTTCCTGCACAGTGGCTCCCTGTCAGCGAGGAGCCAGGCCATTTGCCACAGCCCCTGATGCTGACATATTCAGCAGTGCTTGCCAGAGGGGTGGATGAGAGAAAAACACAGAAGTGCCACAGCAGGAAGGGAGGACACAGCGGTGGTGCCACTGCTGTTATTGATTTCCAGGTTTCCTGTTCATATATGGAGAAATCTGAACTAATGAACCAAGAAGCCCCTAGAAGCAGGAAGAGTCCAGTCACTTAGCAGATGTAAAGTGAGTACACAGAATTGCAAGCTAGTGATAAACTAGAGCAAGCAGAATCCAGGCTGTGGAAACTGGAACCCAAAATTCATCAGACATGCCAGTTCTTCCGGGTGTGGTGGCGCATGCCTGTGATCCCAGCCCTCAGGAGCCTGAGGCAGGAAGCCTGCTGCTAGTTTGAGATCAGTCTGGGATACCTGGTAAATTCAAGGTCAGCCTCAATTGCCTAGTGAGATTATATCTCAAAACAAAATAAAATGGTAAAGGAAAGGTTAATCTGCAATTGTCTTTGTAAAGGAAAGGAGGGAGGGAGAGCAGGAGGGAGAATGGGAAATACATTACAATATCTGCAGAAAGTTTCGGGAAGGTGAGAGGAGACACAGGGAGTGGTAGTTTCTCAGGGAAGGAAGCAGGAGGAAAGTGGTTTTGCCATTTGATAGTTTGCACTATATTGTCGCCTATTTTTTTTTTTTTCTTTGCAGGACTGGGGTTCGAACTCATGATCTTGCACTTGCCAGGCAGGCACTTGTGCCATGGAGCTATCTCCCCAGCCCCTGTCGCCTATTTTAAAAGTAAATGAAAAGCCAGGCATGGTGGGGCACACCTATAATCCCAGCACTTGGGAGGCTGAGGCAGGAAAATCGGTGTGAGTTTGAGACCAACCTGGGCTACAAAAGTGAGCTCAAAGCCAGCCTGAACTGCATAGTGAGACCCTGTCTCAAAAAGATTAAATAAATAAATAAACATAAATAAATAAATAAAAATAAAAAAATAGAAGTAAATGAAGGTAAGATTTAATAAAAGGAAGCAGGAAGCAGCAGATCCACACGTGCTTCAGGTGGCAGGGGCAAACAAGGTGAGGGTGGCTGCACAGGGGACGGCATGGGGTTGGTAGGGGAACAAGGACAGCCTGCAGTCCCTCACCTACTGGTATAGGTAGGCGCTGACACGGCCTGGGTGAAGAATATTTTGAGTGTCTATGATATTTTAAAAGACCCCACAATCTGCTCCTAGGAAATTATTCCAGCTAAATTTGCACATATGCATAAGGGGATAGCAAGGATAAACTGGGAACAAATCAGCTATCCATCAAGGTCATGAATAATAGCACAGTTGTCGCTGGCAGTCTGTGAAAGGTTGCTTTCAGGGAAATAGGAGATTAGGGTGTAGCAAAGCTGCCTGGGGAGGTGGGCGTGGCCTGTTAATTGCAAGATTCCAGACGCTGGCTAGCAGAAGGTTCCCAAAGCCCTGCACAGGGACTTCTGTCAAGCACTCCAGGAGAGTTTCAATAGGACAGACTGGACCTGACGTCAGCCTGCGCTGGGATGTCGGCTCCGCTTCGCAGGACCCCAGCGCAGAAGCTCTTGTGGGATCCTTCCAGATTTAGGCGGCATAAAACGAGGGCCTCCACGAGAACCAGGTATCCTGGCTTTTCCGTGCAATAGCCTGCCCTGCTTTCTCCAGGGTGATCTTTAGCTTGCTTGTTCCTCCTTTCGGCCCACGCTCAATCTACAGAAGCAGTTTCTCCCTCACTCTTTCTTTTTACTTTCTTGAACAAACTAGGCCACTGCGTTTTGCTCCTTTTATTCAGTTTTTTTGTTCCAGAGGACAACCTGGAATCTAACTCCAGAAAGGTGAGCAACCCAGGACCCAGCGACACTTATTTGAAGGAGCCACCTGGTAATATTTTGGTGTAGCTGGGAGATTCGGATCACATCAGCACTGCCACCCCTGCTTGGCTGCCTAATAGTCAACCCCCGTACATGAAATGGCACAGTATTTGTATTTAATCAATACAAATTTCTCACACACTTTAAATGATCCCTAGGTTACTTATTGCACCTGATAAATGTAAGTGTCTTGGAAACAGCTGTCATACTGTCTTGGTTAGGGAACACTGACGAGAAAAATGTCCAAGCCGGGTGTGGTGGCGCACACCTGTAATCCCAAAAAGACCAAAAAAAAAAAAAAAAAAAAAAAAAAAAAAAAAAAAAAAAAAAAAAAAAAAAAAAAAAAAAAAAAAAAAAAAGAAAGAAAGAAATATGTCCATACATGTTCTAGGCAGATGAGATTTCCTGAGTCTCTTCAATTCACCTTGGGGTGAACCCACGCGTGGGGAGCCCATGGATACTGAGGGAGGATGGTTCCAGATAGGTCGATTACATAGCTGCATCCCATGCTCAGGAGGCGTGAGACTGTGTGACGTAGCAAGGGACAGTACAGGGGCACAGGAGTGTCAAGAGCCGGCCACCACACATTAAGAGCGCGAGAGTTAGCCTTGTGCTGAGAGAACTTGCCATTTAGAAAAAACGCCCCAAACATCCCTGAAGTTTTCGATCCCAGTTCCTCTTTCTCCACCATCCTCTGAGGGAAGTTTCGAAGTTTGGTTTCTTAAATTGATGCGGTTGGGAAATCTTTGCAGCACCAAGGGCCTACAGAGTTTCAAGGACTACGCATGTGGGAGTAGGGACAGTAACTTTCCCCCAGAGACAACTGCAGTAGTGACTAGAGCATGGGGCAGGCTGGGGAATGCCCAGGCTAGGTGGGGCCCCGCCCCTGAAGTTTTTTGTCTTCCTGAGACTCCCACCCACTTCCCTTCAGGACAGGACCTCCGAGGCTCCTCCCACTGTTACGCCTCAGGGCCCCTGCGCGAAAGCGCGTGCAGTCTTCCCTAGCGTCCAACCTCTCCCTCTTGCCCCAGGACAGTTCCTACTCATTCTTCAAGCAAACAGTTCACATACCTGTATTTCTCCTTCAGCTCCCTCTCAAGCCCTCCTGGCTTTCCTTCTTCCATTCTCTCTCCCTCGAGGATTTCCTAGAGTCTGACTAGGTCACACCATGCCCTGTGCTGGGGACATACCCACGCCAGCTTGGAGATATTCACGAGGACCCCCGTGTACTGCTGCCCCCCAGAGCACACAACCCAGGGCCAGGCCAGCAGTGCAGCACTGCTCAGCAACTCTGAATCAAAAGACATAGTCAATGTTTCAGTGGAAAACCAATTTATTACAGCAAAAGATGCATTGCCAAGTGTGTGTTCAAAGCAAGAGGGTTTCAAGGGAGATCAGTGGCAATGTGCCTTTTACGGTAATGTAACTTTTTAAAATGTATTTAGTACAGGGTCTATAGGGTCTCACTACACAGACTGGAGTTGTAGTAATTCTCCTGTTTTCAGCCTCCCAAGCACTGGGATTATAGGTGGGTGCCACCATGTCCAGTCACATTTGCCATCTCAGTGCACCCTGGGGGTGGGGCAGGCACTGCACTGTAATATAATTTTTAGCATAAACGTTCACCATATTTTATGATCAGCCCTCATTGGTCAATGGCAATTTCTGTCAAATGAAAACATGACATGATCATATCTACCTTATTCTCAGGATAAGGCTCCACCCAACTTTCAGCTTTAGCCAAAGTCAAAATGACCACAAAAGGTAGGTAAGTTTTGAATGGGTATGAGACATGGAAGCAGCCACAGCTGTGCCACTAGGGCGGTCACTAAGGCCGACTTCCAGTGCTGCTTCAGAAAGGCAACAATCCTGGTGTGCTGGAGGCCAGGGTGGGAATTCTTACCGAAATTTATGGCAATGTATCTTTTATTATAATAAATTTTTCAAAGTAAATGCTGTATGTTGATCACATCTGGTAGTATCACCCCACTGTGAGCTCCAGAATGGCAGAGGGCTAAGTTCCCAGGTGCAGGAGTACTAGGGTTGGAGCCACAGTACACACCCTTAGTCTGTGTCCAGTACAGGCCCTCCTGGGTCCCCTTCTGGGCTTCTGAGGCCTGAGGGGAGCCTGCACCTCTCCTGGACCCCTGCGTGCTTTGCTCTGGGTGAACAAAAGGGACCTTGTGCTCCCATGAGAGGCGCTGTGACCACAGACAATCCCAGCCTGTCTACCTGGGTCACTCCCGGGGCCCTGTTCTCTAAGAACCCCACTTGTCCCTGCCTAATTCTCCCAAACTCAGCCCTAGACAGGAAGTCATCCTAGGAACAATGTAGGAGAGAGAGCCTCCCTCCATGGACACTGGCCCAGCCTGGCCAGTAATTTGGGGCCTGGCACTCTGTCCTGCCTTATGAGCTGTACAGCCCTGCAGTACACAATGGCTGCACATCCCCTGCCTGACATGGTCCTAGGGTTTAGCTACCCCTTTCAGGGGTTTGACCAGGTAAGAGGTGGCAGGTGAGGAGCACTGGGCCAGTGAGGCCTCCACAGACAGGGACAGAGGTGAATTCCTCAGCAAAGCCGCAATTGCTTTCTGAGACCCCTCTGTGTGCAGGGCCTCTCCTGGAGCTTATTCCTGAGGGACAGGGACTGAGAACGGGGAGAAGGGGTAAGGTTAAGCTCAGACCTAAAGGTCCGGAGCTGAGAACCAAGGGACCAGAGGCCTGGCTCTTGTCCTATATAGCCAGGGATGGCACAGGATGGGCTAGAGGACCAAAAACGCCTTGAGCCAGGAGAGGTCCTGTATTTGGCTCTGTGACCAAGGTGTGGGGGACTGAGGGGTGGTCAGGAGGTCCCAATACTAAGTTGTGAATTTGCTCATATGGGGGAGGGGGTATGAGGGTTAGGAAGGTTTGGATGTGAAGGAAGAGAGAGACCCCAGAGCAAGGCCTTGGGTCTGGGGGAATGGAGGTGTGGTCAAGTAGGTTTAGTCTCCTAGAAACTGTACATTTTAGGCTAAATAAACTAAAACCACTGTAATTGTAAGCACTGATGTTTTATTTATTTTATGTGTTTTTAAGATCACACTTTTTTTTTTGCGGGACTGGTGTTTGAACTCATGACCTTGCACTTGCCAGGCAGGCACTTGTGCCGCAGAGCTATCTCCTCAGCCCATATTTTATGTATTTTTTAAACATTTATTTATTTATCTATTTATTTATTTTTTTAGTACAGAGTCTATAGGCTTTCACTACCTAGATGGAACTCATAGCGATTCTCCTATTTTCAGCCTCCCAAGTGCTGGAATACAGATGTGTACCACCATGCCCAGTCTCATTCGTTATCTCAGTGCGCCTCAGGGGCAGGGCTGACATAGCACGCCAGGGATTGAACCCAGCCCCTGCGCTCTGCCTAAGCAGGTGCTTTAGTCCACTGAGCTACCTGGCTGGCCCAACATTGGTATTTTAGATGTTGGAGGTGGCTCCAACCCTGGGAACTCACCCAGCAGCTGGGATTCTGGTGCCTGGAACCTGGGGAGTTTGCATTGTTCCCAAGGGGTAAATACAGCCCTTCAGGAGTCACTGTCTGAGATCGCACTGACCTGAGTCCTTCCTAGGGACTTGGGAACAAAAATGTGACTCAGAGGCACCCCAGACTCTAAGCAAATGAAGACAAGTGAGTGGGGGAGGCCCAGAAACCACCCCAGAAGCCAAAGTAACCAGCAGGCCAGGACCTGTGGACAGGAGGTTGGCAGCGTGGTCTCTGCCTCAGATGGCCTAAACCCAGAGGTTAACCTCTCCCCTTTGGCATCACAAAACTTCCTGGAGCTGCCAGTAGTTCTGGGAGCCTTCCAGAAGACCTTGGAGTAGAGGAGCAGAATTCTAGGGTAGAGGGTTTCGTTCACCGGAAGGCCATAACTGCCCCTCCCCCAGTGGGGGGAGGGGTTGAGCAAAAGGCTGTGCAGAAGGGGTGCAGGGCAGGCCCCCAGCTCTGCCAGCTCTCCAGCTGGGCCTGGAGCAGAGGGACAGGAGGAAACCTTAACATGGCAGTGACAAGGCTACCACCCATCTATCACCGGCCCTCAGTTCCTTTGAAATTAGTTCAGCTGGTGCACTCCCCATGCTTCCTCATTGTTCACCCAGGTTGTGCAGCTTCTTAACAAACAACATAAGCCAGATGCAGAATGGCAACCCCATAACACTCAGCTGCTCCGGAAGCTGAAGCAGGAGGACTGCAATTCTGATACTATCTCAGCAGCTCCACGATAGACTGTCTCAAAACTTTAAAGAAGAACAATAAGGAAGAAAAGGTTAGGAATATCACTGGGTGGTGGAGCACTTGCCTAGTATCATGAAGTCCTGGTTTCAACTCCCAACACCACAAGCAAACAAACACAAAAACTGTTCTTACCAGCTGTGACCAGAAGTAAGTGTAGTCACTGATCCCCAGCACCACTCCTCAGCACATCTCAAGGAAGGAACCACTCACACTGCAGCCTAAATAAACATGGCACCGACTAGAGGGAGCCATTTATATTACAGCTTACTTGAAGAGTCTCCCTTGAGTCACAGGACCCAGAGGCCTAGATGGTCTCATATTAGGGCCTTAAAGACAACCCTGGGGGAGTCTTATCATTCCATTTTCTATATAGGGAAACAGCCTCAGGCCTCCAAGCAGGAAGGTCAGAGCTGAGACTGTATCTGTGTCCCTCAGTCCAGGCTGTCTCCAGGGACCAGGGCCCTACAAGACCTGCAAGGCAGGCTTGGTACTGACCTCAGGGAAATTCCTGAAAACTGTGGTAGGGCAGAGGAAAGAAAGGGACTGAGGAAATCTTAATTGAAAATTGTACTTTTAATGAGCCAGTGACTCTAGGGCCTCTACTAAAGCCACACAAGGATCAGCTTCCTTGGGTTACATTTAGGTTGCCTCCCTACCTAATTGCCACCATGGCGTCACTGATAAGGAAAGAGTAGGAGCCCGATCCTCTGA
>PVKN010025084.1:0-14254 GCA_004027915.1 Capromys pilorides | reverse complement strand
ATCAAGATGTGATTTCTTACCCTAGGAAAAAAATGTTTTATCCTGCCATCTTTGGTAAGGAGAAAGAATCCTGTTTCTTCTATAATATGTGTAGGTAGATAGGTAGGTAGACAGATGGATGGATGGAAAGACAGATGGATAGACAGACGGGATGAGGAGGGGAGAGGTGAGAATAATAAGGAGGGAAGACTCTGTGGTCCTTAATCTTCATCAAATGCCTCTTCCCAGATGGGTGGAGCCATGGCGCCGCCAATGAAGGATCTACCTAGGTGGCTGGAAGAAAACCCTGAATTTGCAGTTGCACCAGACTGGACTGAAATAGTTAAGCAGTCTGTAAGTACAAACTGTGTGTCTGTCAGACAAGTGTCCAAACTTGTTTTCTTGAGTTTTTCTTTATTTTCCATTGGCTATTAATTATTCAGTTGTAACTTAGTTTAGTTTTTAAAAATTGACATAGCACATTATTTTCATACATCACTTATACATTGTAAATATATCATTTCATACATCAGTACATTGTTAAGAAGTGAATTCATCAGCTCTGTTTTTTAAAAAAATTGTTTAGAAATATGCATTCCTTGCCTTGGAGGTGGATTCCAGGTAACCCTGTCTTATAGCTCACCTGTGCGGTCATATTTGTGCTAGTTAAGATCAGTAGCATCATCAATTCTGATTTCTCTGCATACATATGTAAATAATACAGAAGTTCTGCCTTGGTGAACTGCCACCATGACTAGAGTGGAGCTTTCCCCATGACACCCCAGCCTCAGGAAGTGGAACCTTGTCTTTGTAGTGTCTTCTCCACCACCCTGAGCTCCTGGTGGCTTTGGCTCTATTTCCCATCCAGAGAGTTCTGTCTTTTGAGGAAGGTAATAAAGAGGAAGGGTACGGAATCCTCTGAGGCAGCTTCTGTCACTCATCATATTGCAGCTCAGCCACAGGGCTATGTGTCTCGGAAGTCTGGTTTTGCATGGGTTGATCCCCATGTATTAGTTCAAACCCTATTGAAGAGTTTCCAGGTTGCTTTCACGCTTTTTAAATTAAGAATTGACTTGTAAACACCTGTAAGAAGATTTTAACTATCTAGAGCAAATAACTAAACTGTAATTAAATTTTCCCTATTTTTCCATTACCTTTTTTTCTATTCTGACATTTTTGAAATATCCAAAAGAACACATTAGAGTATGCAAAATATCCTATATTCAGTCTCTATAACTATTTGGTTACCCTTTTTTTGTAAAAATTAATAATTTTTAATCATTAAAAGTCTTCGATAGCTTTTTAACTTTCAGTTAATTTACAAATGGGAATTAAATGCAGACATGTAGTGTTTCATTTTAACAGTTTTATCATCCAGCTTTTCATTGTAGTTTGTTCATTTGTTTGGTTTTGGGTTTTTTGTGTTTATTTTCTACTGGGCGTTCCACCCAGACTGGCTCCGCAGCCCTTAGAATTCAGCTTTCAGAATCAAAATTGTTTCTATCGAGCATGGAAGTTTTAGAGGCCAATATAAAACTAAGTTTTTGCACACAGTCTTCACTGCCATTGTTTGCCTCTCCCTTTCCTCAGGGCTTTGTTCCTGAGTCCATGTTTGACCGTCTTCTCACTGGACCTGTGGTGCGGGGAGAAGGAGCAAGCAGAAGAGGAAGAAGGCCCAAGAGCGAAATTGCCCGAGCAGCTGCGGCCGCTGCCGCTGTTGCCTCCACTTCTGGAATCAATCCTCTGTTGGTGAACAGCCTGTTTGCTGGGATGGACCTGACGAGCCTTCAGAACCTGCAGAGCCTCCAGTCTCTCCAGCTGGCAGGTCTCATGGGCTTCCCTCCAGGACTGGCAACAGCTGCCACTGCCGGAGGTGATGCTAAGAACCCTGCTGCCGTGCTGCCCCTGATGCTGCCAGGAATGGCAGGCCTGCCTAACGTGTTTGGACTGGGTGGGCTGTTGAATAACCCTCTCTCAGCTGCTACTGGAAACACCACTACTGCTTCTAGTCAAGGAGAACCGGAAGACAGCACTTCGAAAATAGATGAGAAAGCAAATGAGAATGAAGAGGAGAACAAAGACTCTGAGAAAAGCACAGATGCTGTTTCCGCTACTGACTCTGCAAATGGATCTCTTGGTGCTGCTACTGCCCCGGCTGGGTTGCCCTCCAACCCACTAGCCTTCAACCCTTTTCTCCTCTCCACCATGGCCCCAGGCCTCTTTTACCCATCCATGTTTCTACCTCCAGGACTGGGGGGATTGACGCTGCCTGGCTTCCCAGCATTGGCAGGACTCCAGAATGCTGTGGGCTCCAGTGAGGAAAAGGCTGCTGACAAGGGCGAGGGAGGCCCCTTTAAAGATGCAGATAACCTTGAAGGCAGTGATGCTGAGGAGAGCCTCGACAAGACTGCAGAGTCCTCCATCCTAGAAGATGAAATAGCACAGGGTGAAGAGCTAGACTCACTTGATGGGGGGGATGAAATAGAAAACAATGAAAATGATGAATAACCAGTACCAGTTCCAGTTAAAGTGTTTAAAACTTTTGACAAGTGGTAGTCCTACTGTTTACACTCACAGTTAATGTTCATACCTAGTTTTATAAGCTGTTCTGTAACATAGTGTAGCAAAGAAAAAGTCCAAGTCATGTTATACAGGTGTGTCAAAAGGTATCTTGGTCATTAAGTATTGTGCAGTGCATTATTTATTATCCCTAGGAGAGATGAAATTTGAGAGGTGATCATGTCTTTTTAAGGAAACTTGCATAATGCTCTGCTTCTTTTCCTTTGGTACCATTGGTGTTATAATAAAGAGCAATTTGTAACTGAGTAGCACTAATGGAAGCGCTGCTCAAGGAAGTATGAAGTTATATATTTAATTTTTTAATTTTAACTTTTAATTTTTTGCTGTGAAGGTCAAGATGAAATTTACCATACATATGCTTGCTCATTCGTCCCTTTCTGACTGCAGGGGGTTCCCGCACTTGTTTGTACACACACATCCACACACTCTGACAATCCCCACGTTAGTGTGAACGTCTCTTCCCGAGGCGCAGCAATAATAAGGCAGCTGTTGAATGTGAAGGGTCCCTTTGGAAAATTAACCTACTGGGAGGGTTCTTGCCAGACAGAACTACAGTTCCATTGTCTCGTGGTCTTGTAATGCACTGGTATAAACAAAATAAATAGAAGAATAAATAAAGAGTGAGAGAAGTGAGAATCAGGTACCTTTTTTAAATTAAAGGACTTTGTTACTTTAGCCACAAAGCTAAAACAGCATTACCTCAGCTCTAAACTAGCCTTGAAGTTTACAGACATGACTTTGTAAATGTATTGTTTTTCTTTGTTGTGTTGTTCTTTTATTTTTTCTTTGAAAACTGCTATCATGTAAGATAAAATGTAAATTGCTGCCAACTGTAGTAATGATGCTTTTAATAAAAGTGAACCATGATATGCAGAGATGTAATTATAGAATGTAGCATGTAGGGGAACTGGTGTTCACTCTATTTTTTGTATTCGCAATAGATGCAAATACAGCATTCTGGCTTTTGCATAGTTTCTTGCTATAGCCTCTTATGCTAGATTAGCTGATATTAGTAATACACTAAACTAATTATCTTCAAGACTAGACGGGAAGGGAAGACTTGAATTATCTTCACGTAGGCTCTGTCAGGTATCTCAACAGAAGCACAGAAAAACCCTCTGCTGCTCTTCCAGAAGAGCATCTGAGACTGAGAATACTTACAAATGTGTGCAGCATGTGATAGTGTGGTACACTGAAGAACAAAAGGGCAAACGAAAAGGAGGCTTTAATAGGCACAGTATCTAGGTCATTTATCCTTGGATAACAGGTAGAAAAACAAAGTGTCAGCAAGGGACACAAAGGCGCTCTGGTGTCCTGCAGACCAGAACTCAATGCCAGAAACCTGTCTATGGGAAAACCTATATATAATTAAAACAGACCTTCTTAAGTATACGTGCACATAGTCTCAAGAACGGCCAGCTCTGTAGACCTCTTCTTCTTTTTTTTTTTTAATACGCTGTTTTGTGTTTTTGTTAGCCAACCATTTACTTGAGAGAGAGTATAACAGTAACTGAGTTTACATTAGAAGCAGTACACAACTAAAAGTCCAAAAAGTAGACCTATTTCTGACCTTTAATATTTGAAGTAAGACATGATTGAGATCTATTGTTTTCACCTTTCTGTGTCACCTGAAAAAACAAAGCCATCCTTCCATCCAGCCAAAGAGGTACAATGAAGTTGTTTTGCCTCTGTTCAAGCCACCCCCTGTGTCCTCGCCACAGTGTACCTGCACAGCCACCTCCACCCTTGTGTAACAAGACAGAGTCTCTAAATTCCTTTTAGGCAGTGAAATTCAGTTCATATCCCAAGGATGAAAATATGTCCATATGTTTGTAGAAAAGGAACCAGTTGAAATCTCCACTCTGTCAGTCCCGTGGTTGTATCTAGTAATCACCTTTACTATTTTCTCTTGAAAGTTAACAGGCAGTGTGCATTGCAAGGAAGTGCCTTGGAAGATCTTCTGAAATGGAATTCTTTGAACATGGAAAACAAGAGTAGATCCGCACAAAGCATGGAGAATTTAAATAATTAAATAATTGAAAGACTTTAGTAAGTAGAGAGAATTTATTTAATAAAATACATTGTAAAAGGATCTTCTCCTAAAACTCTTTATTGAAAACGTGCTTGTCAGCCCCTGTAAGTTAAAAAAGAAACCCATGACTGTTAGCATCAGATGTTATTAGCAAGGATGATCTTCATAGCCAAGGCTTCAGTTGCTTCCGGGCAATGGGAAGGAGCCCTGTCTTGACATTCAGTGCCCACTCTGTATGATTTGCAGTTCATTTGTCGACAAGTCTCTAAGTGACATTATGAAACACTTTTTTCTTTCGGTAGAGTCAGTTCTTTACCCTAGATCTTGAATCCACATAAGCCCTGTTTTTAACTCAGTCTGATATTAATCAGGGTTAAGTGCGCACTTGGTATGAGCAGGCCACCAGGACATAGCTTGTGCTGTGGCCCTGTTGCTCACTGGTCTCTCTGGGAGAAGCACTGTCCTTTCACGAGTGCTGAAGCAGGGAAGTATAGCAGGGAGCCTTTCAGTTGAGGCAGCATGACTGCAGCACACCCCCCTGAAGTGCTACATTATTAGTAGTAAAAATCATGTAGGGCTTGCCTGAAGTGTTCATGTGGTCTTATGTTTTGAGATTAGAAAACAAAACCTATTGATGGCCAGAGGGGTCATGCTGCCTGTATCTCTACTCCAGAGGTTAAGGCAGCAGGATCGAGAGTTCTAGCCCCACATGGGCAACTTAGGCTTAGTCAAAGTTTTTCTTGCTTTTTTTTTTTAAAGAAAAAGCAGGTATGTGGCTCCGTGGTGGAGGCTTACTTAGGTAGCATGCCCAAGGCCCTGCATCCGATCCTTAGTAATGAGAGGGGGAGAGAGCAAGGTGGAGAATGCTAGGAATAAAGTGGGGTCTGACCAGACAAGCTTAAGTCCCACCTGGCTCATTTATTCTGCCCCACAAGTGTTCCTATGGAATAAAGAAATCAAGACGTAAACACTGCTAGTCAGATCAATATTTGTCAGCTAGGATTTACTGGATGCGATGTGCCAGATGCCATGTTTGGAACTAAGAAATCAAAACAAAACAATCCCAGACCCCTACTGTCATAGAGGTTACATTCTAACTGGAAGAAAGGGCTGATAGATAACAAATCTTTGCAGATCAAGATTTAAATGGTGATTGGGTGGTAAGGAAATCTAAGGTTTGCTTAGGCGCTACAGAAAGGGAAAGATTTTGTGTAAGAAAGTGGTCAGATCATTTTTATATTTTTAAAAGTCAATATGACAACAATGCAAAAATAAGACTTGTGGAGGAGAATCAGAAACTGCAGCTGGGAGAACTGGCTGACTTGGATCTCCTGGTGGGTGACAGTGGAAATTCGAAACCCTGGGCAGACTAGGGTGGATGTGGAAAGAGGTGAAACCTCCTTTGAAGTAACTCTTCAGGAAAACTATTGAAATACACCCAAAGGTAAAATCAAGCTTTTTTTATTTTTGGTAAGTTGTGATGAGTGTTATTAAAAAGGGTATAGCAAGAAAAAGTTTCCTTCGTGTCCTTTTACAATATTTTAAGTTTAATGAAAGTTATTTGTTAAGTTTCTTGGGAAAACATTTTAAATATTCTGAAAGGTAGAGGAAGTGAGGTTGTACAGGCATTATGTTGGCAGCACGTGCACGGGGCATCTCTGTCTAGAGCATCAATAAATTAAATTAGGAGCAGAACAAGCACTTACAAGTTAGGATGGACCTTTTTTCATTCAGTGTAGCTCTAATGAGCATTTTTATGTATTTTCTTAGTTCAGGTAATATTTATCACAGTTTTATAGAGACCTTATAGTAAACTACATTTGGTAAACTTCCTGTGCAGTTTCACCTAGTGTACAATTTCATCTAGTAGAAGACTCCTTCAGTGGGAGTATATATATATATATATATATATATATATATATATATATATATGTATTTCAACACTTTCTTTTGGTAGAGACAAATGAAGATGTAAATTGTCAATCTCTGGTACTGCAAAAAAAAAAAAAAAGATGTAAGTTGTCATTTTTTAGATATTTGGGGCCATGTGAGTCATTCTGTCAGCCATAATGTACTCCCACCTTCCTAATGGATCTGGCGGTCTGTGGTCTATAGCAGTTATTTTTGATCTTCCACTATACAGTTAAATTTTAATTGGATATCCTTCAAAAAATATATACCATATGCTTTAAATAAAATGGAAGAACAGGGTAAAAAAGAATTTCAAACACTTTTATATCTGGCATCTTTATCTTTGGGATGATTATAGTTTGCTTTGCTCCCAAGAAGATTGAGATTTTCATGACAATTGAAGATGGTAGAATTTCGTATCTGCACATTTACATCTTTCTTAAGTGTGCTTCTCGGTAGTGTCTTTCTTGGGGGCGAGCCCTTCCTGAAGTGCTTCCTGAGATAACTGTATTATGGTGAACTTTGAGTTGTAGCCGAAGGACAGCATAGTAGGTTTTTAATGTATAACAAACTGAAGAACCAAATTTGAACGCTGTTCAGGAATCACTCCAGGGGCCTTCGCCCGTTGCATCTTCCCCCCACCTCTGCACTTTGATCTGAAAGTTCAGTTTCAAAATTAAAAATGGAGAAACCATTTTTAATAGTTTTAATGACTCTTCAGTGATAGGGAAGAGAGACTCAGACTTTATATGATTTGCAGCCAAAACCAGCTCCTGATTATCAGCCTCGGCTCAAGAGACTTCTACTTACTGGGGACTGGGTGACTGGAACCTGAACAGGCGCACACTGTGTGGTTCTGGGAGTGCACAGGGTGGTGCAGGAGGGAAGGTGCTGCCAGTTCAGCCTGCTTTGATATTTAGGAGTCAGGAATTTTGCTCGTTAATAGGCTCTTATGAGTAACCCACACAACACCCCAGTGGTTGCCACCCCACCTTACCTGGAGATGTGGGTTTCTTTGCCTAAGGCCATGTGATCAGACAAGGGTGGTGGCCAGACCTAGAATGTAGACTTCTTCATGCAATAGCTAGCTACAGACCATCTATCTTAGCTGCAAACTCCATTATAAGCTATGAGCATTAATTCAACCTATAATCTTGAAATGCCAAAACCTAGAACAGATCAAGGTACAAACCTATTTATTTATTTATTTATTTATTATTGCAGTATTAGAGAATGGATCTGGGACTTTTGTGCTAAGCCCTTTTTTAATGTTATTTTTTATTTTGAAACAATTTTACTAAGTTTCCCAGGAGGTTTTGAACTTGTGCTCCTCAGTCTCCCAGAGTGCTGGGATAACAGGTGTACATTACCACATCAATTTATAATTTTTTTTTTTTTTTTTTTTTTTTTTTTTTTGTGGTACCAGGGATTGAACTCAGAACCTTGCTCTTGCCCTTGTCAGTCAAGCGCTTATTCTAATGAGCTATCTTCCCAGTCCTACAAACTATTTTAATAACTACTGATGATGTGCTTGAAGATTATACTGGAAGTTTCCAGATCTTTCTGCAATAAGATAAAAGTAATGAAGGATGACTGAAAGATGAATGTTCAAGTTAATTTAGAAAAACGTGTTCATGGAGGGTTCACAGACTGGCAACTTATTTAAGCATCTGCTCAGGCAAATACAGTGAGGCTCAGGGGATCTGGGTTCGATCCCCAGTTTTACAACTGAAACCCGGTGTGCCCTGAGGGCATCGTGAGACAGACCAAAAAAAAGGCCTTCTCCTTAAAAACATGTCCACAAGCAATTGCAAGCATGCTTTACATCCATGCTGATTTTATGATACAATTTATATAACTGACAACTTACTGTTTTTGAGCACTACTAAGCCTTTTTGTAGGATTTCTGGGTAGTGACTACTGCCCTTTCATCCATCACTACCTTTTATCTGGCTGGCTAGCCAGCCCTAAAAGACAGCCTCAGCTTGTAGACACAGAGATGCCAGAATCTGGAACCTGCACTTGTTGCAGGGATGGTGTTGCTTCCTCGCTCCCACCCCCAGGACTTTCTGGGCCACTGGAGTTCTCACAGGGATTTGTGTATCTGCCAAGGCAGAGCTGATGTTCTCTGCTAGGCTGGGGCCCTGCCAGGCATCTCCATGCTCCTTCTCAGGCCTTCCCCTGTGCATGGTGAGGCTTCTTGGAAGCTGAGTACCACCACTGTGCCTGGCTGCAGGGCTATTGTTCTTCCCCAGATCAAGCAGCCTGTGCTCAGCACCCCTGGCTTTGCTTCCTCAGCCATGGATTCTTTAGGGGGTGCCTAGAATAGCTTCAAGGCCACATAAGCCAGCAAAAGGTCTTCATTTCCCACTCATGCTCCAAAATGTAGTCACAAACCACCCCTGTCCTATTTCAGACTGGACCTGTGTATTATGAAAGATGTAATATTAACACTGTGGCAACTCACAGAGAGGTACTTGGCATGGCTCCTCAGCCCCCAGCCTACTCTGAGGAAAGAATTCCAGGGGCTCCAGAACACATGGTGGTGGGGAAATAAAGATGTTCCTTTATATTTCAACCAAAAAAACTGTCTACCAAGAAGCAAACAGGTATCAATTATTTATTAAGATCTTACTTAGGGCTATTATTGCAAAACCTAAATAATATTTATGATACCGTGGAGGGTGCTTTTTGTATTTGTGCTGGCTTTTAATGAAGGTTGGTGACGGGCCAAAGGAGCCAAACAGTGTTGGCCCTCCACAAGTGGAAAGGAGCTAGGAAAGCTTGGTGTAAGCACCCCACAGGAAGAAAATTGACCTTAAGGATCACTGCTTTCTCAATGCATTTGGAGTTCATATAACTAAGTGTCCCAAATCTCTTCTCCAGATGACACACCCCTCAGCTCGCCCACCGCAGCTGACAATGTTATCTTGCAGTATGGCACAGTTTAGGATGTGACCGCACACAGACGGTGAGGCTGACAGCAGCGTTGTGCTACTGGACTTGTTCTTCAGGCTTCAAATGTGTGTGGCAGTGGCGTGGATGGTGCGTAATGCTGCTTGCTGTCCTCAAGGACACGCTGCAATCTGGCCGCACTGAAAGGCTCAGTTCAAATTACTGTTTTAAGAGTTGTTGCAAGTACAAATTATCCTACCCAGTTGATTGTAGCTAAATGCGTTGAATAATTAAATGAGATGATACTGAGCCCAGAGATCTGAGGAGGGGGTGGTAACTTGATCAGTTGACCTAGGCTCCCTATAATTTGAACTTTTTGCACCTGACCTCATCCGAGATGCTTTAAGAAGATGTTTTAAGGAGAAGCCATCTGTGCTTTTAAATGCAAAACATAGAACAGAAAAACACTTTAAAAACTTTAGTTAAATGACCCATACATCCTTCTATCTTTCTGAATCATACTGCTGCTTTTAAAGGTAGGATCCATGGTGACCTAAAATTGATGGCAGAGGTACTCTGAAAATGACATGCAGGCTTATGTGCTCTCTCTCTCTCTCTCTCTCTCTCTCTCTCTCTCTCTGTCTTTGTTTTTTCCATATTAAGCCTTTTAAGGACAAATGTCGTGAAGTGCTTTTGTATATTACTTAAACACTTTTCCCCCCCAAAGCTTGCTATGTTAGCAAAGGGAATAATAGGTATCATTCTTTCTTTCCTTTAGTAGAAATCAACTGGCAAACATTTAATGTGAAACTGGAAGGCGTGTTGGGAAATAGGGGAAGGGAAGAGAAAGTAGTTAGGGTCCTGACCTTTGTATGATGAGGAGGTCACTAAAATAAATGACACATCTGCCTGCACTTTTCAGGTTTCAGAGAATGCATCAGACATTCATCTCAGCTGTTGCTTACCATAGTGAAAGACTATTTATAACTTTAGAGATAAATTAAGGTTCAGGGATTCCAGGTTAGCAAATGGCTTAGTTGGACTCTAAGCCACAGAATGTGGCCTTTCTACCACGCTGTGACATTAACCAGGTAAGTCCTATCAGTGAAAGCAGAAGCCTGAGCTCATCTCTGAGCCTCTTTTTCATTTGTACATTTCTGACCACAACCACAATAGTAGGCGTGTCTTCCTTGTAGTGTTGTGTGAGCATCAGAAATGGGAAATTCTGCAAAATCCCTAGTGTCCAGGACAAAACTGCACTCAACAAATGACAACTTCAAAACCATCATCATGGTGAGATGATAAGGTCCACAGCTGTGGTGTGGGATGACACAGTGTGGCACACCGCGTGGGGGAGGCTCTCCTTGAAGGAATGTTCTGTGTGACGTGGGTGGTACACAGCCCCGAGCATGCAGCTGTAGGCTGGGAGAGCATCGCAGAGCTCAGCCTGGGCTGGATGTGGGCTTCTGAAACGCAGGTTCTTCAGTGCTAGTGATCAGCACATTGAGCACCTAGGTCTGAAGCACGTTAGTATTGAGACAAGAATTTTTAAGCTTCACAAGTATATTCTTTGCCTAATGCACTTTGATATTTCTGTTGAGTTATATTTCATTAAATAAAGGACCATTTCCCTCTAAACTGAGAGGAATGACCCTCATTATGACCCAGTAATTGTTGACAGCCTGAACTGAAAAAACCCTGCTAGAAAACCAAGCTTCTTGCCCCAAGTCCACAGATTGGCTTTTATGGAAAAGGAGGATCCCAACTGCCTGACACGCAGCCCAGTACTCTGTGGCTTTTCTGAAGAGACTGTCCCTAAATACCACCTAGTCTTCAGGGTGTCTGTGACTCCCTCTGAGACCAAGCTGGCAAAAGAACTTGAAATTGATAGGGAACTGTTATTTTTTTTTTTTTTTGGTGGGACCAGGGTTCGAACTCACGACCTTGCACTTGCCAGGCAGGCACTTGTGCCATGAAGCTATCTCCCCAGCCCCAGGGAACTGTTCTTAATTCCACATCAGAAATGGAAAGTACAAGGCAGGTCAGTCCCCAGAGAGGAAAACCCATATTTAAGTTGTGTTTTCTCCTAAAATGCCTCCTGGGCAGTGGCCTCTCCCTCCCTTGCTGGGCAGAAAGCACTGAGGACCACCCCTCCCCCACCCACACAGAGTGGCTATCAGTAGCAGCCTTCCTGCAGGCCTGTCCTGACAACTGAGAGAGATTGTGTTGGAGCTCCCAAGCAACCTGGCCCAAAATGTACTCACAGTGCCAGCCCCTGTGCTCTCACATTCCTGCAGAATGACAGTGCCATTGGAGTGCCATCCCTACCATATCTGTCCAGGGCTCAGTGAGTGCACACTTGTTTTGTTGGAATGAATTAGAGACAGAGAAGTTGGGAGCTATCTTATGAGCCTCTAGGCTCTTGACTTCAGTTCACACCCAAAGCTAGAAAGCAAAAGCCAGATCTTTCCTCCCTGCCTGCCCCAGGAAGCAGGCCAGGGAAAGACAGCGTACCTACCAAGCCAACGCAGGTCCTAGGATGGCCTAGGTGTGCCCCCCTGCCAGATGGCAGCCAGCACCTTCCATTCTACTCCCTCACCTCAGCGTGTTCAAGGCCTTGCTCCAGTTCCTACTCACCCTTCAGTATAAACATCGAATCAAAACAAAATAGGCCCTGGAGTGCTACACTTCGCTTCCTCCTCAGGAAGAGGAAGCCAAGAGGAAAGGAGAAAGGCTTTTAGGCATAAGTTGCCTATCTGTTGGGCAGTCTGAATTCTTGTCTTATTTAAAAATTTCAATATTCGGGACTGAGGAGACAGTAGAATAAGTGCTTGCCTGACAAGTGCAAGGGCCTGAGTTCAATCCCCGGTTCCCCCTCCCCCCCACCAAAAAAAAGAGTTCAGGGTAAAACTTTCAATATTCAATTTGCTACCAAGTTCTCTAGTCCCAAATGTCAGTGCCCTACATGCTGGGGACACCTCAGGCACTGCCATCAGAAGGAGCAGACTTGGGCTGTTTAGGGAAAAATGTACTATGGATGGGCTCTGGGCTCCAGGAGAAACAGGAGCCCAGAGCCCATCCCATAGGCCTGGAGTTCTGTGGCCAGGCCCCTGTCTCTTTCTCAGAGCTCACTTTAAGGACATAATAAAAAGTTTATTGTGTTTAACAACTCAAACCTGGTGAAGAATGAGGATTTAAAGCCAGCACCTAGGAAACAAACAAGAGGATGGTGAGCTTGAGGCCAACCTGAACTACAATGTCAAATTCAAGACCAGCCTGAACTACAGAGCAAGACCCTGTCTCAAACATAAAAACAGAAATGAAACTATCAAGAATGATGATTTCAATACTTATGGGAACTAGACTTTTCTAATCAAGTGTTTGTATATGTAGATTTTCCACCATAAAAGGCACCACAGTACTGTTCATTGTGGGCTCTATTATCCCCTTCTCCAAGGTTGAACCCCTAACTTGTGGTATCTTGGAATGTGACAGTACTTTGAGATAAGCCCTCTAAGGGGTGATTAAAACAAAATGAGGTCATGGGGCGGGCCCTAATCCGATCAGTCTGCTGTATTTATATGAAGAAACTCAGAAACACACACACACACACACACACACACACACACACACACACACACACAGACCTTTCAGGGCTTAGGGAAAGACAGCTATGCACAAACCAAGGTGAAGGCCTCAGGAGACACCAGCCGCGTTGGTACCTTACCTCAAGTCTGCAGCCTCTATAACTGTGAGAAAATAAATTTCAGTTATGTAAGACAGTCTTTGGCACTTTGTTATGGCAGCCCTACCAGACTAATAAACTACGCATTTATGAATTCATGTTACTAGTATAGTTTACAAGTCTGGACAACCACCTTGGAAAAGGAAAAGTAGGAAACCACTACATGAAGGAAAATGATCGAATGCAGTGACTAGGATGAGCTTTGAGCTTGTGCTGGGATGAGTCCAGCTGAGTCCTGCTCAATCAACTGCAGGCCCTGGCCAGGGGCAAGCTCCTTCCCCTCTCTGGATGGCTCTGGGGTATAGGATCTGGATTGCAGTGATGCTGAGGAATTGGCATGGTGCTCCTCGGGCCCATAGCATGGGGCCCAAGTGAGGATTTCACAGCTCACCCACCACACCCCCACCCTCATCATGCAGCACTGAATGTGTAGCTGGTGAGCATCAACCAAGCAGTCATTTCAGTATGCTGCGTGTAAGGAATGGGGCCAAAGTTGGCCCTTTTTCCCTCCTGGATGTGTGACCTTCAGAAGGTCACCACCTCACTGAGATAGCTTTCTTTGCACAGTGACAGCTTTTGTGATATTTGTGAACCTTTCTTCAGCATGCACTTTTTTATTCTAATAAATGTAAATATGATTTTTTTTTTTCATAGAGTCATGGAACACTGTGGTGAGTTATAAAAAGCTGTCTTAGTTACTCTTCTCCCATTGCTAGGACAAACACCTGACACTCAAAATGAGAGAAGGAAAGGTTTATTTAGCTCACAGTTACTGGAGGTTTCAGTCCATACTCAGCTGGCTCCAAGACAGAGTGGCACATGACAGAGAGCAACCTTTCATGGTGGCAGCTAAGAGCAAGAGTGAAGGGAGAGGTAGCAGCAGCTCAAGCAGCTGACTTCTCTTTCTTCCTTACATTGAAATGTAAATTACCTGTGGGGGGATGGTGCAGCACCCACACCCACAATAATCAATCACAAATTCCAGAAACCATCCCATGACTACATGAGGCTTTGGGGGGACACCTATATACAAACCATAACAGAAGCATAAAACTTTTGGAGAATTTTCTATGTGTTCATGATTGATAAACGCAAACAGACAGGGATGCCTT
>PVKN010025083.1:0-14241 GCA_004027915.1 Capromys pilorides | reverse complement strand
CCTGTGATTGAATGTAGGGCCTTTGCTGTAAGACACATCCCTGGCTTCCTACTTAGTGTGCTTTTAAAAATTATTTTTATTTTGAGACAGGATCTTGTGCTAAGTAATCATCTAAATTGCTCAGGTTGGACTGACATTTGCGATCCTCCTGTCTTAGCTTGCCAGAGTGCTGGAATTATGGGTGTGTACCATTTCTGAATATCATATCATCTTTTTTATATTTTACATATTAGGAAAAAGATTTTACATATTAGAAAAAGTATGATATTTGTCTTTTTGAGTCTGGCTTGTTTAATATGATTACTTTTACTTCTATCCACCTTCCTATAAAGGACAATTTCATTCTTCTTTAAGACTAAATAATACTCTATTGTGTATGTCTTAGTTAACTTTCCTGTTGCACACAGTACCTGATACACACAACCTAAAAGAAGAGGTTTAATGTGGCCATTGTTTCAGGGAATTCAGTCCACAATAATCTGGTTCTGTGGCAGGAGCGTGATGATAAAAGGGTATACAAGAGCAAAGAGGCCAGGAAGCAGCACAGGGAAAAGCAGTGCCAGAGAGGAGGGAACAAGACCTTAGGCCTGTACCTCTTTTATCTATCCAGACACACCCAGCAGCATGCTTCCCTAATCCCCTGGGTGGCTCTAGCCAATCAGGTAGACACAGTTAAGCTTATCCACCATAGAGATAATCCATATGCTCCTTATCTATTCCTCTATGGATGGGCACTTACCTATTTTGGCTATTGTGAATGATAAATAAACATGGATATTGTAGATTGTACAATAAATATGTATATGCAGGTAACCCTGTAGTACATTTATTTAAATTTTAGGGGTATTTACTGAGTCATGGTATAACTAGATCAAATGTTAGCTCTATTTTTGTGGGGTTTTTTTGTTTTTTGTTTTTCTTTCTGTATTTAGGACAGGGTCTACAGGGTCTCGTTACGTAGATCAGACTTGTAGTGATTGTCCTGTTCTCAGCATCCCAAGTGCTGGGATTACAGATGTACACCACCACACCTCGTCTCAATCACTGGCTCAGTATGCCCCAGGAACAGGGAGGGCTGGTACGCCATGCTAGGGATCAAACCCTGGCCGCTTGTGGGAATTTTTTTGAGGAACCTCCACACTGATTTTGTTAGTGTCTGTTTGCATTTCACATTCCCACCTGCAGTGTAGAGGTATTCCTCTCCCCGTGCCCTCACCCCCACACTAGCCATTTGTTGTTTTTCTGTAGACATGATGGCTGTTTTGACTGGGATGTGCAGTAATCTCAGTGTTGTTTTGATTTACATTTCCCTAATAGCTAAGGATGTTGAACATTTTTACATATACTTATAAGTCATTTGTACTTACACTT
The DNA here is from genome assembly GCA_004027915.1 of Capromys pilorides. Taxonomy (NCBI): domain Eukaryota; kingdom Metazoa; phylum Chordata; class Mammalia; order Rodentia; family Capromyidae; genus Capromys; species Capromys pilorides. The sequence continues at coordinate 12,870 of PVKN010025083.1, read as the reverse complement.
TTGAGAAGTATCTTTATTTCATTTTCCCATTTATTGATTAGGCTGTTTAATGTTTTTGTTTTTTTGAGTTAAGTTTTGAGTTCTTCATACATTTTAGATATTAGTCCACTATGAGAAGAGTGGCTGGTAGGAATTTTATCCATTTCTAAAAGCTCTCTTTATTCTGTTGGTTGTTTTTTTTTTGCTGTGCAGAACTTTTTAATTTGATATAATGTCATTTGTTGATTCAATTATTTTCTCTGATATTGAAGTCCTGTTGAGGGAATCTGCCTGTGTCTGTGTTTTCTCTGTTATCTTTTAGCACTTTTCAAAGTTTCAGGTCTTATTACCTAGGCCTTTGATCCATTTTGAACTGAAAGTTTTTGTTTTCTGGTGGTAGATGGGATTGAACAAATGTATTTGTGTATACTAGGGAAGCACTGTATCAACTTGAACTATATCCCTTGAATTGATCTTTTTTTTTTTTGGTAGTGAGAGGTAGGATTCTGGTTTAAATTGCCTACATCTGGATAGTTTCCCTAGCATCATTTGTTAGAGAAGTTGTCCTCTCACCAATGTATGTTTTAGCTCTTTAGTTGAGAATCAAACGGTGTAGTTGCATGGGTTTCTTTCAGTGTCCGTTGTTCTGTTTCATTGTTCTATGTGACTTTTTTAAAATTTATTTTCAACTCTGTCTTTGTAGTATAGTATGAAATTGATATTGTGATGCCTATCTTTTCTCTTCTTGGTTAGGATTACTCTGGCTTCTCTGAATCTTTTGTGTTTTTATGAATTTTAGGACTTTTCTTAGTTTTGTGAAAGTGTTGTTGAAATGTTATTGGAGACTTCTTCTTCCTTTTCCTCCTTCCTTTCCCTTCCCTTTCCCCTGTCCTATCTCTTTCTCCTCCTCTTTCTCTTCCTTTTCCTCCTTTTATTTTGAAACAGAGTTTCACTATGTAGCTCAGGGCTGGCCCTGAACTTATGGCAATCCTCCTGCCCCAGCCTCCTAAATGTTGGGATTATAAATATGCAACACAACACCCAGCTACTGTTTGTGTATGTTTTATAAATAATATGAGTAATTTTAGAAAAGTTTTTATGTTAAGGTTTGTATAAAACTACATTCCACACTTCAAATTAGGAAGTTACATTCCCAAGAACCACAAGTAAAACTTACGCCTGGACTACATAGCAAAACCATGAGTCAAAACAAAGAAAATACACAGAACTTCTGGTTACAATGTGAAGATTATAAATAAACCTCAGTGAAGTGAGAGTAACAAGAACAACAACAAAAAAAATCCTGTGTTACATAACTACATTCTTTGTTGTTGTTGTTTTAATGTGTGTGGTACGGAGTCTTACTATGCACAGCTCAGATTCATAATGATCCTCCTGTTTTCAGCCTCCCCAGCATTGGGATTACAGGTGTGTGCCACTACACCTGATCTCATTGGGTGACCCACCTAGGGGCGGGCTGGTGCAGCAAGTGGTGCCAGAGATCAAACCCCCATTCTTAGGGTTTTGAGTGAAATTTTCCGAGGTAATACAGACTGAAAAGTGCTGTTGTATCTCAAAAATCTTAAAAGGAAATTAGTGATATTTTCTAGAATATTCACTCACAGAATAGTTTTTTTGATAAAAAAGACATTAATGTCAGTAATGCATGAGTTTTTCTTATTTTGTGTGAGGAGTTCGTATAGCATTTTTTTAAAATGTGAAGGCATAAAAAGTATTAATGCTAAATGAAGTAGATATACTGCTAAGTTTTAGGTATGGATGTAGGTGTGATTAATTTCTAAATTTAAAGAAGACAACGAAGTCCTTCTCTGTCTTATACTTTTACCCATCTGCTATAACTTGGGAAACTGAGATGTCCTCATTTTAGTCAGCTAGGACATGTCTCAACCAAGTTTCATACCATTTTAGAGGTTCAGGTCTTATTACCTAGGTCTTTGAACCATTTTGAATTGAATTATTTCATTTGGATTGAACATGTGTGCTAGGAAAGCACTGTACCACAGCCCTTTGTATTGATTTTTATACAGGAGGAGAGGTAGGGATCTGGACAAACATATGGTTTGGTTTTTGTTTGTTTCTTCCTTTTTGCTTGACTAAATTCTGTTAACTAAACTCTGGCAGAGATGCTATCCTCTCTGAGAAGTTTCTTGTCATTGCCAGTTGGGATTACTTACTTACCTCTGCCACAACGTTGTTCTCTCTGTAAATTATCTCCAGCTAAATCACTTAAACCAGAGGCCTTGAAGCTGTTTTTACTTTGAGACATTAAGAACGTAAAGAGCTCCTAGTACACAGTGATTGCTTGAAAAATCACAGAATGAAAAAATAAACAGTGTGTGTTCTTCATTCATGGTATCCGTTGTAAGGTTAAGATGTTGTTCAATTAATGAGTTCAATCCCCGGTTCCGCAAAAACAGTTAATGTAGTACTTAGTGAATAAATATCATATGATTTCTCCTAAATGAGGAACCCAACATATAAATAAGTTAAAGAACAAAATAAAACATGGATAATAGGGAACTATGAGATAAATCTTTTGGAAAAGGGAAGGGGCCCAAAAGATTGGGGGGAGGGCAGTATGAAAAAGACTTAAGATGTGTTACAACTATGTACCCACTCCTCATAAGGAGTATAATCATTGTGTGCTGCAAACATGGGCTAATAGCAAACTAATATTAAAAAAAGAAATATTAGGAAACATTAAGTTTCTAGGAATGCTTCAGAGACAGAATTAACCAGGCCATCGAAAGTGTGCGTGAGATGTACCTTAGGCAGTGGCATGATACTGAGGCTGTGCTCTCCTCAAATGGCTTCCTGCTTAAAATCCACATGAGAAAGAAAGCTTCATAAACTGAGGCTGAATTTCTGCTTTTTAGAGATTTAAGTAAATTCTTCTGTGGAGTCCAAAAGACAACACATGACACTTGAGTAATGTAAAAAGAGATGGGAAACCAGGCTTGGTGGCACACATCTGTAATCTCAGCACATGGAAGACTGAGGCAAGAGGATCATTGCCAGTTCTAGGCCAGTGTGAACTGTACAGTGAGACCTTGTCTAAAAGAAACAACAAAAAACAAAAGTCATTAGAAAATAAGTAATATGGCTCTTTAAAAAGATAAAAGAAAGCCAGGTGTAGTGGCCCATGCCTATAATCCCAGCACACAGGAGAGACAGGAGGATTTCTAGGAATTCAAGGCCAGCCTGGGCTACATCATAAGTGAATTCAAGAGCAGGCCTGTCTGCAGAGCAACACCCTGTCTCAGAAAAAAAAAAAGGAAGAGAAGGAGGAAGTGGAGGAGATGCGAAGAAGCCAAATTTAATTACCGAGGTGGTTGTAATGATAGTCCCATTTTGCTTGTTTAGATGTGGCTTTAATCTTAACCAGGTATTTTTCCTTTTCCTAAGGGAGCCAAGCATTTCCCTGTCTCATTACACTGTATTGAAAATCTGAAGTAAGGCTGTTCAATGAAGTAGTTTAAGTGCAGTATTCAGAAATACTGTGATTTGCAATGGGGGTATGATCAAAGTGACTAGCTGTGGCTGTGCTAGACGTGCATTGTCAACTCATTTATTTTATTTTATTTTTTTTTAGAAAGAGCCCATATATTCAGATTTTATTCTGTGTATTCAAATTACTTTTTACTTCATCAATAGTATTTCTTAGGAGGGCTGGCCAGATAGCTCAGCAGATTAAAGTGAGTGCTTAGGCAGATGCAGGTACTGGGGGCTCAATCCCCAGCCTGCCATGCTGGCCCCACCCCAGTACGTGATGAGACTGCAGTTGACACTGGGCATAGTGGCACATGCTTGTAATCCCAGTGTTTGGGAGGCTGAAAACAGGAGGATTGCTACACGTCTGATATGTGCAGTTAGTGAGACCCTCTGTAGACCCTGTACTAAATACATTAAGAAAGAAAGAAAGAATAGTATTTCATAGGGCCAGGAATATAGCTCAGTGGCTCAAGCACCTGCCTGGCAAGCACAAGATCTTGAGTTCAATTCCTGGTACCAAAATAAAGTATTTCCTATTTCCAACAATATTTTGCTTCTTGGTATGTACATGAAACAATTGCAGTGAAAGGATGAGGCTAAGTCATTGTTGAATAGCATTTAACCATTAAAATGGACAGCAAAAGAAACTGAAATAGAATTGGTGCTAGAGAGAGACTTCTAATGTTAGGCTCACAGGCTGGTGGCTTGGGCAGCATGAGACATCATTGGTCCTCAGCTTTGCAGCTGCGCTTTGCCTACACATTCCAAGTGTACTTACAATATATTGAATTTTGTGGAGTCGACTCACACTGTTCACAGTAGCAGGAAATTGGTTTGATGTGAACGAATTAATTTATAAAATGAACTTTAAAGGGATGTGGTAGTGTGTCCCTCTAATCCTCACACTCAGGAGGAGGCTGAAGCAGGAGGATCACTGCAAGTTTGAGACTAGCCTGGGTTACATAGTAAATTCAAGGCCAACATGAACTGTAGAGTGAAAAAATAGGGCTAGGAATTAATACTCTATTGAGGCTAAAATAACACTGCATAATAATAATACCCTCTCTTACAACAAACGAAAAATTATAGCTGCCACATTTTTGTGTATTTGCCATCTACTCAGTTCATGCTTTTGGGGTATTTGTATGGGAAGCATATAATAGTCTGATAGTTGTCAAAACGTGGAGTCAGCAGAGGACTGGCAGATAGAAGGCAGACTTAGGGAGTGCTCTTAGTAGCCTGCATCATCGAAGTGTGAGAGCCAGATTTCTCCTGTGGGCTGCACCTAGCAAAGGCATGATGAGGATGCTCTGTCCCTGAATCTGCCAACGAGGGCAGCATTTCACATTCACAGGTACAGAGTCAGTGTTTGGGTTTTCTTTCCAAGGCTCTATGCAAGCTCCCTATACTCTTGTGTTTTCATAGTCTTCAGAACAATGGACAGTAGTCTGGAGTGTTATTTTAGCCTCAATAGAGTGTTAATTCCTGGCCCTATTTTTTCAGTTTTAAAAATAGACATGTTTCTTAACTTACATTGCGGTTACATCTTGATAAGGTCATCATTAAAAAAACCTAAATCAGAAATGCATTTAATACATGTAACCTACCAAACTTCACTTAGTTTACTTAGCTGTCTTAAACTGCCCAGAACACTTATATTAAAATCATCAAATGTTTGCTGGGCATGGTGGCACGCACACTTGTAATCCCAGCACTTGGGAGGCTGAAGCAGGAGGATTGGTACGAGTTTGAGACCAGTCTGGGCTACAAAAGTGAGCTCAAAGCCAGCCTGAACTGCATAACAAGACCCTGTCTCAAAAAGACACCCCCCCCAAAAAAAAAAAAAATCATCGAATGTGATACAAAACTTTGTTTATAATAAAAAATTTAATATCTAACATAATGTATTGAATACTATATTAAAAGTGAAAAAGCAAAATAGCTGCATCGGTATGCTTTATTCTCTCTCTCTCTCTCTCTCTCTCTCTCTCTCTCTCTCTCTCTCTGTAATGGCCATCTCAGCCTGCCCTGGGGTTGGGGCTGGCGCAGCATGTGGTGCTGGGGATCGAACCACGGTCCCTGTGGTTGCCTTAGCAGGTGCTTTAGACTGCTGAGTTATCTTGAGAGCCCTGCACTTTGGAATCATCATAAAATTGAAAAATCATTAGGTCCAAGGCAAGTACATACTTGTCATAGCTACTGAGCAGACTGAGGCATGAGGATGACAAGTTCAAGGCTGACCTGAGCAATGCAGCAATATCCTGTCTCAAAAATAAAACATGGGGGGTGAGGAGGGGGGATCAAAAAAAAATAGAATGTAAATAAAACATGACTGGGAGTAACTTAGTGGTAGAACACTTGCCAGCATGCATGAGGTCCTGGGTTCAATCTTCAGTGATACAGACAGACATACATTAAGTTGAGCTATCAAGGTAAGGGACTTCCTGTGTTTTGTACTGATGTGCAATCTCGTTTCTCATGAGTTGATTTTGGATAGTTGGTATTCAGATACTCAAAGATGCCTTGTTGATATTCTTATACTGGCCACTAAGAAGGCTGTTACTCTTGGGGTGCTATATCTGACAGATAAGATACAGGTTGACATGTCTATGCCTTCCCTGCTCCAAACATGGGGACCCAAGATTATGCTAAGAGTACTGTACCATCATGGGGAAGAAATACTGGTTTTCTAAGTACTACCAACATTCCTGTACTTATTCTATAGGAAGACCTATAAAAGAGCTTCTGTCTTAAATATGAGGAAAACTGAGTGGAGGGGCCTAAAATTATTCATTGTTTCTCTCCAGGGGAGACACTTACTACATTAGCTTAAACTTACTTTATACATTGCTTTGAATTAGCCTTTTGACTCTGGATTCTAGGTAGGCTTTATTCCTATATCCTTTATTTGCTTATTTTTACCACTTCATTTATAAAGCAGAAAATTACAAAATTATTATTTAGGGGTTTTGGCCTGGTTTGGTTTTTATTTTTTGAGACAGTCTTACTATGTAGTTCAGACTGGCTTTGAACTCCCTGGATAACCTAGGCTGGCCTCAAACTTGCAGCTATTCTCTTACCTCAGCCTCCAGAGTGTGCCACTATACCTGGCCTCCAAATAATTACAAACTAAAACATGTTAGGTCCCTGGCACAATACTAGGTGAGTAGGCAATATTTGGAGGGGCTATGCTTAGAACCTCGGAATTGGAGATTATTTCTTTCATAGCATCCTGGCTACTGCTCAGATGAGCCCAGTGGCAAGAAGTGCTGTCTCGTTGGGGCTGCTAGTTATTTTCAGATAGTTTTGATGGTTAGTATAGGGTGTCAGTATAGGATGTCATGATAGGTAGGCTTTCAAGACTAAGTTTTAAAAACTTAGTCTTGAAAAGATAAGATTAAATATATGAAATAATAGCTAGCAGTGCAAGGTAATATTCAACTAAATGATGATGCAGACTGTCAGTGCTATGACTGGGAAGAATTGAAGATACTCATTCACACACTGAAGAAGTAAGGGACCACCTGTTAGGTGAGCATAACATGATCTTTGGGTTAGACACTTTGTAGTCTCCTTGATTGTCATCACCCCACCCCATCCTCTGTAGCTATTATTCCCATTTTAAGTTTAATTTGGTTCTTTTTGTTGTCTTGCTTATCATGCTTTGTTTTTTGGCGGGACCAGGTTTGAACTCATGACCTTACACTTACCAGGCAGGCACTTGTGCCACAAAGCTATCTCCCCGGCCCCTTGCTTATAATGGTTTGATAAACGTTCTTGTATAAATTTCTTTTATTGCATATATGTGATGGTTTTCTAACAAGTTGTATATATTCTTTAAAGCTTTTGATTCAAAGTTAACATCCAGAGAATTTATGCCATTTGTACTCTCACTGTGGTAGGATGAGATTACCGAATTTTTTAAAAAAATGTATTTAGTACAAGGTCTCACTATACAGTTCAGACTCATAGTGATCCTCCTGTTTTCAACTTCCCAGGAGCTGGGATTACAGGCACATGCCACCATTCCCAGTGTCAATCACTGTCCCTGGCACGCTGAGATTGAATCCCAGTCCCTGCTTCTGCCTAAGCAGCTGCTTTAATATGCTGAGCTTTCTGGCCCAACTTTTGATATTCTCTCCAATTCTGATTGCTGTTATTACAAACAAACTTTTCCTAGTTTGATAGGAAAAAAACAACCTCTTAAGTTTTAATATACATTTCTTTCCACTCAAAAGAAGGTATGTTGGAGTCATTTTTTATTTAAGTCACTCCATGCCCTGTCTTTTGGCAGATCTCTGACATCTACATTAGTGGGGAGTCAGGAGACATGTCAGCCAAGGAAAAATTACTCCTGTGGACTCAGAAGGTGACAGCTGGTTATACAGGAATCAAGTGCACCAACTTTTCTTCCTGCTGGAGTGATGGGAAGATGTTCAATGCACTTATTCACCGATACAGGTAAGAACAGCCGAACTTCAGAATTCTTGTCTGTTATAAAAAATTATGTCTTTTTCCCCCGTAATAAAAAAATTAAACTGTGACTTACATATTCACTTGAAAAATATTTTTATTAAGCTCCTGCTATTCTAGGCTCCGAGCACAGGTAGCAGTGAACAGAGTAACAGAAGTTCTTGCTCTTGCAGAACTTATCTTCCAATGGAAACAACAAATAAACAAATAAATGCCTGCTGTCATACAGTGGCAAATGCAGTGGAGGGACAGAGACTGAGGAGCTAGTGGTAGTTTGGCAGAGGTGGTCTGAGATGGCCACTGTGATGAGGATATCAGGAGTGAGCCCTGGGCGCCTCCGTGTCCAGACATTGCAACTGAAGGAAAGCATGAGTGCAAAGTGCTAGCAGTGTGGGGCTTGAAGGGCAGGGTTGTGGGCCAGCTCAGAATATGTTGAGTGAAGAAGACAGGAATCAAAACCTCCCACTTTTCTTCTTAACTTGCAGTTATTTTTCACCTCTGAGAACTTCCTAACAGCGTTTCTTTTTTTTTTAAATAAACTCGTGTGGCATAGATTTTTATGTGCTGTGATGCTTTTACAGACCAGATCTGGTAGATATGGAAAGAGTGCAAATCCAGAGTAACCGAGAGAATCTGGAACAGGCTTTTGAAGTGGCTGAAAGACTGGGGGTCACCCGATTGCTAGATGCAGAAGGTAAGAGTTTACTGAATTAGTATGTTAGCCTTATAGCCACTGCTCGTTCTCTTAGCAGTTCTGACACTTTGCTTCTCTGTCCTCTCAGATGTGGATGTACCATCTCCAGATGAAAAGTCTGTAATCACTTATGTGTCTTCAATTTATGATGCCTTCCCTAAAGTCCCTGAGGGTGGAGAAGGGATCAGTGCTACGGTAAAAGAAAATTTTCCTGAAGTGCCTCTGAATTTGATTTGTTTTTCTTAAGTTTTCACTGTATGTGGAGCACTTTTATACAGTTATCTGAACCCACATATTCTTTATCATGATGGACACTGTAGCCAGGTGTGGTAGTGCACTCCTATGATCCCAGCATCCAGGTGGCTGAGAAAGGAGGATCATTACAAGTTCAAGATCAGCCAGGGCTGCATAGTAAATTCAGCACCAGTGAATTTTGTCTCAGAAAACCCAGAACAGCAACAACATTAATAATAATGACATTGCCCTGAGTCATTAAGAAAGACCCTTAGATATTGCAGATTTTGAACTACCTAGCACAGATTATTTTGGTGCTAATGCTAGCAAAAAATATCCTTCTTATCCTCAGCTATAACTCAATAGAGGGCTTTTTTTTTTTTTTGTTTTTTGTTTTCAGACACTAATATTAGCATATTTAGGTGTATAGAGATCTTTTCTGAATATTTTTAGTAGCTTGGTCTGTAGCCTTTCTAGATATCAGGATATTGAATGCTGGCCTGAGAGTCCTTGAGGAGTTTGGAAACTGGGACTGTGAACATTAAACTGAGCAGCTGCCTAAGTAATTAGAGAAAAAGAATTTTCTGTGGTTTGGGGTGACCTGAGGTACTTTCTCCTGTGCCTGTTTTGGATATTACTAATCAGATTTGTGATGTTTACATTCTGACAATAGGAAGTGGACTCTAGGTGGCAAGAATACCAAAGCCGAGTGGACTCCCTCGTTCCCTGGATCAAACAGCATACAATTTTGATGTCAGATAAATCTTTCCCCCAGAACCCTGTTGAACTAAAGGTAAAAGTCATGGACTTATATTGCTTTTATAAATTCTTTCCAAGGAGTAAGTCTCAGATCTTGCTGCTCCTGGCTCTGGGTGAGGTGATATGAAAAACGGCCTTGTTTTTTGCATTCATTTATTTATTCATCAAATATTAACTTGTAGGCACTTTATAACCAGTATATACACTTCAAAGAGACAGAAATTTTGGCCAAGGAGAGAGAAAAAGGAAGAATAGAGGAATTATATAAATTATTAGAGGTAAGAAAATTTATCTTTGACTAAAAGTTACAATTTTCTGGTTTGCACTGTTGTTGCTTTTTGCTCAGATAGGTACCCTTTGTTCTTTCTCCAACCATCACTAATAGCAATACCCTCAGTCTGATTTTTGAAAAGTTAGGGTAAAACAACATTAATCATCTATTTAGAAGAATTTACTAAATGGCACACATTTATTTAGAAATCCTGAGGTTTGTGAATTTCTCTGTCTTTTTAGCAAAAGCTAACTTTTTCATTGGCTGAAAAGAAAAGACACTTGCCTTCATGTTTTGATTCCTAGAGACTTTGAAACTATAGATGGGTGTTTTAACTTTGTACAATGGAGATTGTTGACAAGAAATGGAGATTGTTATAGAAAGTGTGAAGGAATGGAAGGATTTAGAATGGGTAATTTCTAGTTTCTGTATTTTAAAGATGATTTGTTGTTGTTGTCTCACCTTCAGGTGAGACATTGCTAAATATTTTATTGTTTTTCCATATTAGATAGTAGGGAAAACTGCTGATTGTTTTGACAAAGGAAGAGTATTCAAATTATGTAATGAAAGCAGTCCTGAAAGCATGGCTGTGGTTTTGGACTAAAAATATCTCTTTCAGGTGTGGATTGAATTTGGCAGAATTAAACTGCCTCAAGGTTATCACCCCAATGATGTGGAAGAAGAGTGGGGGAAACTCATCATTGAGATGCTGGAGCGAGAGAAATCCCTCCGCCCAGCCGTAGAGAGGTGGGTCTAGGGCATGGGTGTGACTGATACTCTTTACTTTGCTGCTTTGAGCCTTTTACTTGAGTGTGGTGTGCTTTGTTTTAGGCTGGAATTGCTGCTACAGATTGCAAACAAAATCCAGAATGGTGCTTTGAACTGTGAAGAAAAACTGACACTAGCTAAGAATACACTGCAGGCTGTAAGTCTCTTTTGTTTCACTTTTTTTGGGGGGGGTGCAGTGGGGGAGACAAGCTCTTGCTGTGTAGTGCAGACTATTCTTGAACTCACTATGCAGCACAGACCAGCCTCAAACTCACGCTGATATTCCTCCTTCAGCCACCCCAGTGTTAGGATTATGGGCATGTACTACCACAAGAAGTGGCTGTCCCACTTATGTCATGTTTTCCACTTCTTGCCCTCTGCTATAATGATCATATTAACAGTTGAGGATTTTAGCTATGCTATGTTTTTTTGTTTGTTTGTTTTTTTGGTGTTTTTTTTTTTTTTGGAAGTATAGTGAACCCCTTGATCACCTTTATCCTGTGGAATGTATTTTTCCTGACTTTATTGTCCCTCTCTGTTGTAGGATGCTGCTCACTTGGAGTCAGGACAGCCAGTACAATGTGAGTCAGATGTCATCATGTACATTCAGGAATGTGAAGTTCTCATCAGGCAGTTGCAGGTGGATCTCCAGATCCTACGGGATGAAAACTATTACCAGCTAGAAGAGCTGGCTTTTAGGTAAGGAACAACGAGCTCGCACAGAAGGTTTGCTTACTATTAAGGCTCACTAATTAAGTGTTCTTAATTAGTCATGGATGGATGTGATGGCACACACCTATAATGCCAATACCCACAAGGCTGTGGCAGGAGGTTTGCCACAAGTTTAAGGCCAGTGAGCAATACATAGCAAGACCTTCTCTCTCAGAAGACCAAAAAGAAAGAAAAGAATGACTGGGTAAAGAAACGGACCCTGAATCTTATAATGTGAGCATTAGAGGTCTGTGTTTCAGTGGGAATATTGGATGTATATATTTTGGGCAGGAAAATTCTTCTGGTAGAGGAAACTTTCCCTTTTTGCATACCCCTCCCAGGAGCTAAGTGCCTGCAGGATAACCCCACCTATTTTAGAATGACCTGCAGGGCTCAGATAGCATATCCGGTTTAGAAACCCTGGTGATCATCCTGTAGAGGAAGAAACTGACATACACAGGGTGAGGATTATCTGAAGTCACATTGTTTACTCCTTTATACCTCTCAAGTTATAAAAATAGTTTTTAACACTCTAATTTGGCATTTGCCTTGAAGACAACTCCAAATTGCTCAAGATGTTATATCTCTTTGCATTCATTTAACACTTTTTCTTTTTCTTTTTACGTATATAACACTTTTTCAAGACACTTTTTCTCATATAATTTCATTTTTATTTTTACCATTCTTATCTAATGGTTAGACAAGATTTTATTTTAAGTATGTTATAAACATATAACACTGTTTGAAAATACTTTTCCTATTATGATCTCACTTTTATTTTTACCGTTCTCATCTAAATGTAGTGAAAATGTTAAGGGTGTTATAAATTTAAGCCTCTTCTTTTCTTTTCCCTTTTTGCATTGTAGGGTTTTGCGCCTACAGGATGAACTGATCACTTTGCGCTTGGAGTGTACAAACTTGTACCGGAAGGGCCATTTCACTTCACTTGAATTGGCTCCACCCTCTAATTTAACTACTACTAATTTGAAAACAGAGCCCCTGACCAAGGCAACCCATTCTTCTTCTACCTCCTGGTTCCGAAAGCCCATGACTCGGGCTGAACTTGTGTCTATCTCCTCTTCCGAAGATGAAGGCAATCTCCGATTTGTGTATGAACTATTATCTTGGGTAGAAGAAATGCAGGTGGGTGTATGCCAGTATCTGAAAAGCTCATATAGTACACTGATGTTTACTGGACCCAGCAACTTGTCTAAGAGGACCTTAATATGTGTTCCAGTAGTTACTTGTCCTGTTTAGGCCTACAAAATCCTTCCTTAAGTATTAAATGTATAGGGTCAGTACAGTTTCTCACAATCCCTCTTTGTACAGCATAGGCTTCTCTAATTTGGAGGCTTTGGGGAATCTGTTCCCTCAGCTAACGGTGCCTGAGTGCTTATTGAAGAAATCACAGTGTCTGTAAATCTCAGGTTATCAGTTCTGAAATTTTCTTCATTAGCAGAGAAAATTC
>PVKN010025082.1:0-14236 GCA_004027915.1 Capromys pilorides | reverse complement strand
CCTTAAACCTTATGCTATGAGAAAGAGGAAAGAGAAGTGGGACAAAGGATCCTATTCAGGAGTAGAAAGATGTCTACAGGATTAGTTAAGGTAGCAGGAAAAACTGACAAGAGATAGAAGATAGAAGAAAAAGATAAAAAAACTATACTTTTTTTTTTTTTGCAGGACTGGAGTTCAAATTCATGACCTTGTACTTGTGAGGCAGGCACTTGTGCCACAGAGCTATCTCCCCAGCCCCTAGAAAACTATATAAGGACTAAAAATAAGAGAAAAAGTTGAAAAAAGAAAAGAGGAAAAATAAATAGAAGGAAGTAAGAAAATGTGATAGAGTGCGGGGATAGAGTTCTGCAGCATAGCTCCAGCCTGGCAAATGCAGGGTCCTGAGTTCCAATCCCGGAACCAAAAAAAGAAAGAAAGAAAGAGAGAGAGAGAGAAACAAGGAGAAAATACAAATTAAAATTCCCCAAGCACTAATAAACTGGTGAAAAAGAAAGATGAAAGTTAGGAGGCAAAACAACAATAAAAATGACTTCCACACACACAACTCTCTCTGTCTCTCTCTCTCTGTCTCTCTCTCTCTCTCAGTTTCTCTGATTTTTGAATGTGTGGTATTGTCTCAGTTACTCTTCTCTCACTGCTGGGACAAAATACTCAACACCCAGAATTAAGAAAGGAAAGGTTGTGTGTGTGTGTGTGTGTGTGTGTGTGTGTGTTTTGTCTTTTTGAGACAGGGTCTCGCTATGCAGTTCAGGCTGGCCCTGAGCTCACTTTGTAGGCCAGACTAGTCTCAAACTCCGCTGATCCTCCTGCCTCAGCCTCCCAACTGCTGGGATTATAGGCATGCGCTACCATGCCCGGCTTGTTTTGTTTTTTAATGTATTTGGTACCGGGTCTTGCTATGCAGCTTCAGACTCGTAGTGATCCTCCAGTTTTCAGCCTGCCCAGTGCTGGGATTACAGGTGTGTGCCACCATGCCTGGTCTGGGGTGCAGCTCAGCACATGCAGGGGTGGGGCTGGCCGTGTATGGTGCCAGGCATCAAACCCCAGTCCCTGCACTTGCCTAAGCATTTGCTTAGTCCACTAAGCTATCTTACAGGCCCAGGAAAGGCTTATTAACTCACAGTTTGTGGAGGTTTCAGCCATACTCAGCTGGCTCCATGGCAGAGTGGCACACAGCACAGAGCAGCAGCAGCAAAGAGCAAAAGGAGGAGACACAGCTTTGACTTCAGGCAAGCTTCTCTCCCTCCTCACATTGTAATGCAGATGACCTGCCCCAGGACAGGTGCAGCGCCCACACCCATCATTAGCAATCACAAACTCCAAAAGCTGCCCATGACTTCATGAAGCTTTGGGGGAACAACTAGACACAAACTGCAACATTCTACCCTTGGATCCCCAAAGATTCATGCACATCCTTTTATGCAAAAGACATTTTAGTCCATCTCTAAGAATTATCAAAGTCCTAACAGTTTCAGCACTGCTGAAGAGTCCAAACACTTCCAACATTCAATGGCAGAAGATAAACATTATCATTCCAAAAGGTACACACAGCATGATACCAAACACTGGGACCAAAGCAAGTCCAAAATCCAGAAGGACCAACATTAAGTCCTGTAGTTCCATGTGGAACATGTGAAGCAATCTGTGGCAACTTATGAGTTCCACATGCTCCACCTCTATGGTTTTGCTGCTGGTTGTAACTCCCAGGGCTTCTCTCTGGGGCTGGCTTAGCTTCTTTGCAGCTTTCCTCAGATGATCCACATTTCTGGTCCAAACTTCTGGGTTTCCACTAAATAGGCTTCTCACTCACAGCTTTGCACTCTGCCCTCTCAGGGTCACACTGCCTGGCCTCCCAGGCCTTCTTCTGAAGTCTAGGTGGAAGCCTTCTTAACCTCAGAACTCCTGCATTCTGCCAGTGCCTAAAACCAATACCATGTGGATGAGGCCAAGGTTTGCTGCCAGCTGGAGCAGTAGCCAGGCTTTTTTCTATCTTGGATGTAGGGATCAAGTGCCTGGATTGCTAAGCACGCTGATCCAGATTCTGAGGAACAAATTCTCTATGCTGGAGCCACTCTGGAACCTGGTGTGGACACCACACCATTCTGGAACCTGGTGCTCTGCAAAATTCCCTGACCTTTGAAATTCTGAGGCTGCAAAGGGTGGAGATCTGCTGCCTCCTGTGATGCTCTCAGGCCACATCTTCCATTCTCTTGTTTCTTCTTGGCAATGGAGATCCTCTCGGTTCTATCTTTGTGTTCCATAGCTCTATCAGAGCTTCCTTTTTGGGCAAACTCGCATTTTAAATCATCTGCTGGGCTTTTTGCTCTTGATTCTCCACATAAATCTGATCAACCCCCCAACAATAACCATGCCACTGCCTCAATATTTGCCTGCTTTGAAATTTATTTTGTCAAATTAATCGATCTACTATGTTTAATCTCAGTCCCAGGCAAAGTCGCTAGACACCAGAAAAATGCAGACAAACTTTCTACCAAGCCATAACACACCTTATTTGGAGTTCAACAACCAATGAAGCTCTTCTTCCCAGCAGAATCTGCCCCAGCCTGATCTTTACAGGCAGGATTTCTGTCAGCCTTCTGGTCTTTTGAGCTCTGACCAGAATCTCCCATACAAAACAGCTGAAGTTGTTCCAGCACTTCTCTTGTAGGCAAGATCTCCAAATCTTTCTTTTTTTTTTTTTTTTTTCCAGGTTTAATGGGTTTGATAAGTAGACCCTTTCAGTTCCTATTTGCAGCACCCAATATTCCTTTGAAATACCAGTGAGACACAGCAGTGACCAACAGCAAATTTCCACCCTTTGGAGCTGAAAAGTTCGGGTTCTCAGAGTATTCTCTGTTGTGGTGGCACTTGTCCAGGACTGGCACCTCCCCACAGCTGGGGAGCTTTAAATGTACTAGTGAAAGAAACGATTTTTCCCCTTCAAGGGGAAGAAAGAAAATTATTCCTCAAAACTTGCTGATCTGGCTGTGAGGTCTTTCCTCTGTCCTGTTTCTCCTGGCTCTTTTTTCCTTTCTTTCTTTCTTTCTTTCTTTCTTTCTTTCTTTCTTTCTTTCTTTCTTTCTTTCTTCTTTTTTGTAGTAGAACAAGAGAAACCAAAACCTAACCTGAGTTACAAGAAACAAGACAGTGATGGCCATGAAGGGAGTGACCAGGAGCAGCCAAGACACGGCATTCCTTCCTCTCCCACATCCAATATATGTGCTTCACAGAAAAACAAAAATAACAAATCTACAAAATACAATGGGTAGAATTACCATACTCATTCATCCAAGGGGGATGGAAGGCAGAAGGGACAGACAGGAGGGTAAATAGCATGGGGAGGAACACAAAGTATTTAAATCGGTCCAGGCACAGGGGCTGGCAAATGCTAGAAGACAGATGCAGAAAAACCTGTGGTCCATTCAGACTCATGATGGTGTTAAAAATCCACACACTGGTGTCAGGAAGATTCTGCCTTACATGCGTCTGAGACAAAAGTTCCAATTCTTCAAAGAGAAGGGACTATGCAGAGGACGCTTGGCAGCATGGGCCCCACCCCCCCTGGCCAGGGAAGAACAGAGGAAAGAGCTGCCACGGCCTCCGATCCCACCCATCACTCAGACAGCAGGCGACTCAGGGACTTGCAGCAGCCTTCAGCTTGGCAGGAGATGGATGCGGTGAGGGGAGCTTCTCTGCCGAGGTGGAGCTGCTCACGGAGACAGCCGGTAGACTGTCTTATCGGAGAGTCTGTTGCTTAAGAAGATCACCAAGGAGAAGAGGTGCAACCGGAAAAGGTATGCTTTTCCAGGGGTCTTTGCTTCATTGGCGCTGGTGATGAGTAAATGAAAGAGGATAGAGAAGAGGCAGCTACTGAGAATATACGAGGACTGCATTGCTGTGAGGAAAGCCAGGGGCGGACCAAATTCAAAGTAGGAAAGCCAGTTCCTTTCTATGTTTGATAAGCGCTGATGCATTTCAATTCCTTTGTTGAACCAATGATACTCGAAGCAGTACAGTGAGTAGAGAAGGGACATAGGCAGCGACTGACAAGCTGACCCACGAGGTGGATGGGGAAGAGACTCACTAATGTTCCCTGGATTAGGAAACTAGCCTGCGGCAACAGGTTGAAGAGCTTGACAGAGATTATTTTGCTAACACTGGGGAATGGTTGAGGCTTTCTCCCTGATACTTCAAATGCCAGGTCAGCTATATCTTTTTTGGGGGGGGACTGGGGTTCAAACTCATGACCTTGCACTTGCCAGGTAGGCACTTGTGCCACGGAGCTATCTCCCCAACCCCTAGGTCAGCTATATCTTGAAACCAAAGGGCATTCACGATTTTGCTAAGCACAAACAGGGGCAGCACTCAAAGTGAGCTGAAAACCAACATGAGGAAGAATTCCAGCCAAGACCAAATATCTCCATGTAGGGATGGATCACCAATAATCTGGGCTGTTACTGACTGAAGCACAGGAATAAATACGCAATAAAACAAAAGGAGACTTAACCAGAATACTCCACCATTCCAAGGACAGCAGTGGAAAATTCTTCTAGCAATACATGACTCGTTCTAGTGATTCTTCCGCTCTATGCTCTGGGTTCTCCTCTGAGCCAGGATACTACCAGGCCTTCTTCGACACTGCTCCTCTCTCTTTTGCTGGATTCGAGCATCTATCTTTGAGATGTGTTATGGTTTATGTCTAGTTGTCCCCCCAAAGCCTCAGGCAGGGACTTCCAGAGTTTGAGACTTGAGTCATGATCCACTGGGATTATGTGTTTTAGTGCTTATGGGATTATGGGTCTGAGTCCTTCTGGGATTATGGGTGTGACCTAAAATAGATAGGCTGAGGCAGAGAGCCTGAATGTAATATAAAGAGAGACAGAGACAGACGGTGGTTGTTGCTCTCTGCGCCCTGGTTGGTCGGTTGCCTCTGTTGTGGTTGTTGCTGTTCCGCCACCATGAACTGGATGCTCTCTGCCCTGTTCCACTCAGCCTTGGGCCAGCTGAATATGGACTGAAACCTCCAGCAACTGTGAGCTAAATAAACCTTTCTTTCTTTCATTTTGAGTGTCGGGTATTTGTCCCAGCAATGAGTAAAAGTAACTAAGACAAGATGGTACAAATGCCCCAGATGGGGTCTTTGATTCCCCTGCTGAGGTCCTGGAGAAAGGTTTTGACACTGTCGGCCATTGCTTCACCACCCAGAGGTCTTATCAGCTACACGGAGGAGAGAGACCTGTCCCCGACCACTCATCATGAAGGACCCACACTCCCCCCGGCGGCCCGCTCCAGGGGTACTCTCAGGCTGGGCAGCTGCGCCTGCCCTGGGCCTGCCTGGGCCACCTCCAAATCTGTCTTATCTCTTCCCATAAGCCACTCCCAAAATCTCTTAAGCCACATGATCAGGTATATCCACAGCAACAACCCCACTTCTTTGGTACTAAATTCTGCCTCAGTGATTGAGACAAAATACCCAACACCCAGAATTAAGGAAGTAAAGGTTTGTTTAGCTCACACAACTAGTGGAAGTTTCATCCCATACTCAGCTGGCTCCAAGGCAGAGTGGCACATGACACAGAGCAGCCATTGACAGAGATGGCAAAGAGCAAAGGGAGGAGACACAGCTGTGGCTTCTAGCAAGCTCTTCTCCCCTCCTTACATTGTACTGTAAATTACCTGCCCCAGGGTGGGTGCAGCACCCACACTCACAAACTTCAGAAGCCACCCCACGATTACATGAGGCTTTAGGGGGACACCTAGACACAATCCACAGCAGGTATTCCTCTGGGACCTACAACTTTAGGTCCAGTCAAGTCATGTCTCTGCTCATGTCTTCTTCTCTCTGGTCTATGTGGAATGCAGGTACCAGCAGGCAGTAGGACTAAGGTGACGGTGCCAGCACACCAACTCTCACATCCAGAGCAACTCACGCTGGGCCTGGCCTCTGTCCAGGGACAGGACCCGTGTTCTGTAGCTCAAACCCCTCATGGGGTCTCTTACCAGCCCTCTTCCAGATCTTAGCTATCTCCCATGGGGCTGTCCCTTACCCAGTCACTGTGGGACCGTAACACTGGGAGCACTGAAGTGAAGCTATCGTTCTGAGTCCTGGACTCAAGCCATCACCACTTCCAGGAATGGCATCTGGCCAGCACTCTCTCCAGGAATATGGTGGGTGCCTGGGCTGGAGTCACTCATCAGCAGTTATGTGTTAAAGGAGCCACGTGGACATAGAATCCCATACTATTCCTTCAGGTCACAGCGTTCACTGATCATTCTGCCCCTGCATTTCTCCCTGAGGCCCTCAGGAGACCCCAGCTTTCACTTTGTCTCTGCAGGTTTAGTTTCCCTTTCTTGTGTCCCATGAGCTGGGAGACAGGGAAGATGTGCAGATTACCTCTTCCCTTTCCTTCTCTGTGTCATTCATGTACATATGTCACCCAGGCTGGCCTTGAACTTGTGGCAATTCTCCTGCCTCTGCCTCCTGAGTACTGGAATTATAGGCACATGCCACTGCACTGGGTTATTTATATTATTTTGTAATTCTAAGGACTGAACCTAAGGCTACATCCTGAGCCCTTCACTATTACTTATTTATGAAGGCACAGATAGGCTTATTAGGCGGAGATAGACAAGAAGGAAGAATAGGAAAACACTCCAGCTAGAGCAGCAGGAGGGGACACACTCTTGAGATGAGGATTCACACAAGTCTGATCACAAAACTAGGAGGCCAGCTGTCGAGGATTAGCTGAGATGGGCCGGGGCCCAGGGACCCACTACCTTGCTCCTGGCTTCGTGGGACTCCCGAGGACTCCTTGCCGTTTAAGGGGCAACTAGAGTCCCAGGAGATGATTGCTTATGCTTGGAGGTGGCTGCTTTGGTTTCCAGCGTGGAGTAACTGCTTCTGCTTGGAGTGAGGTGAGCTGGTTTTTTGTTTGGTTGGTTTTGTTTTCAGTGGGACTGGGGCTTGAACTCATGACCTTACACTTGCCAGGTAGGCACTCCCTGCCTGCCCCCCCTTTTCAAATAGGGTCTCACTAAATCGCAAAGTTGCCCAGGATGGGCTGAAACTTGCCGTCTTCCTGCCTCAGCCTTCTAGAATGCTGGGATTACAGACTTATGCAGCTATTCTGGCTCATTTTTAACTTTTATACTATATTTACTGTTCTATGGTTAGCTATACTTAGTTCTATCATTAGCCATTGTGTTACATGTGCTCACAGCATTCAGTCCAATAACAAACTGTACAGGTTTTGTACTGCATAGCCTAGGTTGGTATCAGCTTATTCCATTTAGGTTTCTGTATGTACACTCTGTGAGGTTCACATAATGACAAAAATACCCAACGATAAATATCTCAGAATTTTCCCTATTGTTAAGAAATACATAGGCTGAGGAGATAGCTCAGTGGTTTAAGTGCCTGCCTGGAAAGTGAAAGATCCAGGTTCAACCCCCAGTACAGCATGCAGTGCCAGCCCTGGACTGCCTGGTGTGCCCTGCCAGCCACAGAAACTGGGTGTGGTGGTGCACACTGATAATCCCAGTTCTGGGAAGGCTGAGGCAGGAGGATCACTATGAGTCTGAGCTGCGTAGTGAGACCCTGTACCAAATAAGTAAATAAAGGAACAGCCAGGCATGGTGGCACATGCCTCTAATCCCAGCACTTGGGAGGCTGAGGCAGGAGAATTGGTGTGAGTTTGAGACCACCCTAGGCTACAAAAGTGAGTTCAAGGCCAGTCTGAAGACTGTGTCTCAAAGAGACAAAAAAAAAAAAGAAAGAAAGAAATGACTATATTTAGGAACTAATATGGGTCATCTGTCCCTCTGACCAAAAGTAGACACCATTCTGGTAGGAACAGCCAAGTGTACCTGTGGAACTTCCTTTGTATGAGAATAGCAAACAGGAAGGAAACTGTACACCATGTATTACAGACAAAATTGTTCCCTGCACCCAAATTCATGTGCTGAAGCCCAAACCCTTCATCTATATTTGTTTTGTTTTGTTTTTATGTATTTAGTACAGGGTCTCACTACACAGCTCAGACTCATAGTGACCTTCAATCTATATTTGAAGATAGGGCTCTAAAGGAGATAACTGAGGTTAAAGAGAACAGGGAATAGTGTTGCCCAACTATAATCCCAGCTTTCTGGGAGGCTGAGACAAGAGGATCACAAGTTCGAACCCAACATTAGCAACTTAGTGAATAATTTAATGACTTAGTGAGATTCTGTTTCAAAGTGAAAAAAAAAAAGAGCTGAGAATATAGTTCAGCGTTAGTCCGTGGAGGATGCACTCCTCAGTATCAAAAGAAAGAAAGAGTCATAAAGGTGGCACTCTAATATAGCAGCATTATTGGGTAGCTTCTTCCGAAAGTGGCTTGTTGCATGGTTTAGGGAAGCTCACCTCTCCTTCTGCAGTTAGATTCCAGGTTCTTCTCCTCTCAAATAAAGAACTGAATAAGATGAACAAAAACAGTGGCAGAATTTATTTGAAAAAGTAGAAGTGAAGAATGAAAGAGAAACTGAGGGCAGGGCAGAGACAGACAGTGAGAGAGAGAGAGAGACAGACAGTGAGAGAGAGAGAGAGAGAACTGACTCTGTCTCTGTAGAGGGAGACTGGGCCAAGCGAAAGAGGAAAAAAGCAAGATTTTTAAAGAGTTTGGGTCCAGCCTGGGCTACAGAAGTGAGCTCAAAGCCATCCTGAACTGCACAGTGAGACCCTGTCTCAAAAAGCGATAAATAAATAAATTAATTAATTAATAAAGTACATCCTGGAAGAAGCAGGACTGGCTATCATGAGGAAAGCCAGACTACCCAGCTCTTTTTTTCTTTTTTTTTTGTATTTGGTTGCTGCAGGGTCTCACTATGCAGCTTGGACTCATAGTGATCCTCCTGCCTCAGCCTCCCCAGTACTGACATTACAGGCGTGCACCACTATGCCCGCTGGGATTATAGGCAAGTGCCACTACGTCCAGACTCTGGCCGGCTCAACCTGGTGGCAGCGCTGGTGAGGCATGTGGTGCCGGGGATCACACTGTGGTCCCTGCACTTGCCTAAGCTTGCTCAAGCAGGCATTTTAGTCTGCTGAGCTATCTTTCCATCCCCAACCCAGCTCTTCTTGGCGTCTGTGTCCTTTTATTCTGCCCATATCTCAAGGAAATCTGTGAGAACGTCTACATCCGGGTCCTGAGAGGTGGTGCTGGGCTCCTGTGCCTCAGGCTGACATCAGGTCGGGGCCATCCTGTTGAAAACCTGCTCCAATTCTCAGAAGTCCACGTGCCAGGTTTTGGGAGCCGTTCTTTGCGTGTCCTGAGATTGTGTAATTCACAGGTAATGCCTACTTTCCTGGTCAGTGTTGCCACACACTGTTCTCTTGTGTCAATACTACTGTGTGCCTTTCAAGAAGAAGAAACACCAGGCCTGTGTGTGCGCCGAAGAGGAGGCCATCTGAGGACACAGTGAGAAGGAAACCAGCATCAAGCCAGCGAGGCCTTGCCAGACACCAGCCCTGAGGGCGCCTGATCTTGTACTGTTGGCTTCCAGAATTGTGGGACGATAAATAGCTGACTCATACAGTAAGGGAGTTACAGATATTAATGGCACAGTCAAGGGGTTTTTGTGTTGGTTTTTTGAGTCTCATGTAGAGTCTATGCAGTGCAGGCTGGCTTTGAACCCACTATTTAGCACTGGTTGAACTCATGGCCATCCTCCTGCCTCAGCCTCCAACGGCTAGGATCACAGGATCACAGGCATGTGCCACTACACCATGGACTTCTTGTTATTATTGTTTTGGTAGTGGTGAGGTACTGGATTTTTTAAAAATGTATTTAGTACAAGGCCTACAGGGTCTCACTACACAGACGGACCAAAAAAATAACAAGAAGTAAGGGTGTTGTGTAGAGTCTCTAGCAAGCACCAGTAGCTGGCTCAGCGCTGGCTTCTAGGATTTGGGAGTAAATCCACACGCTCCTGGGCCTGCGCTCATCTCGCTTGCTTCCAGGCCCTGGTGGAGGTTGAGAGCCTACCCACAGGACACTGAATAACCATCTGACCTGAGCTTCCCAGTTTGGTTCAGCTCATTTATCTCCTCTACCAAGCAATGAGGCTGAGCGTCACAGCAGCCATCCGTCCTCAGGTAGAAATGGTATCTAGGAAATGCGGCTCAAGCAGGTCTGGAAGGTGAGCTTGTGAATAAACTGCACGAGTGGGTAATTTTCCCTTGACCCCAGCTCCCGCTGCACCGCTTCTTAGTGGGGAGCTCCTTATGACTACAGCCTGGTTCACAGATGGCTCTGTACCGTACGCTGGCACCACAGGACACTGGATGCCTGACGCATTGCAGCTCCACGCAGGTGGCTCGGAAGGACAGCGGTGCGCTGAAGATTCGAGTCCTTCAGAAAAGATCTGGCTCACCTACCAGCTGAAGAACACTCAACAGCTGAGGTCCTGGCAGAGGGCAAAGGGAAAATGGAGTGAAGAGTAGAAAACTAAAGCTATAAATATTAACCGTGGCCTGTGACCAGTTACAGAAATGAGAACTGTTAATGTAATACATATTTTCTTCTATTTGTCATACAAGTGTTTGCACTTACATAAATAACATGGTAGATATAATTATATACATATAAATATATAAATAGAAACTTATGCAGGGGGCCAGCCAGATAGCTCAGTGGACTAAAGCGCCTACTTAGGCAAAGTTCAGGAACTTGGGTTCGATCCCCAGCCCTACATGCCATGCTGGCCCCACCCCAGAATGCACTGAGACAGCGACTGAGGCTGGGCGAGGTAGAACACGCCTGTAATACCAGTGCTTGGGAGGCTGAAAATAGGAGAATCACTACAAGTCTGATCTGTGTAGTGAGACCCTGTAGACTCTCTACTAAATACATAAAAAAGACAGACATATGCAGATAGTTTTCTATCTTCTGTATTTTATGTAAATTAAAATCTTACAATTCATTTTTCTGGTAATAGAATTGTAAAATAGGAATGTGATTGGGTTTGAGAATTAGTAACAAAGTCCAGAGATAGGTACAATGACTGTTAGGATTTTCCCTGTCTTTATTTTGAGAATGCATTTGTACTAAAGATGTTGCACCTCGTAGGTCACATAGAAGTTCAAAAACGCAGGGGGCAGGGGCAGCAAGTGGGGGTTGCTATGCCCAGCTCCCTCCAAGGGAGCTGTGTATCAGTGTTCCTGGCTACTGTGGGCTACCTCAAAAGTTTTCTGCCACCAGGCCACGCTGAGGGGCTCTAGCATCAGCCAGATCTCAAGGCTGTGCTGAAAGGGAAGGGCCTCCACACTGGCACTGTGCATCACTGAGAGCAACCAGTCTTGTTAGATGACTTCGGATTAGGGTACTCACTGGAATAGTCCACCATTAGCTTACATGTTGAATCCAGGGACCTAGAGGCCTATCCATGAAAGCATTTGTATGTTATGGTGAGTGCTAAATTTGGTGAAGAACCTAGGAATCACTGGTGAAGAAGAGGAAGCCAGTCATGATGGCGATGAACCTACTGAGGCATTTAAATTTAAGTGTTTTTTGTTTTGTTTTGTTTTTTGCGATACCAGGGATTGAACTCAGGACCCTGCGGTTGCCAGGCAAGCACTTATTCTACTGAGCTATCTCCCGAGCCCCACGGCATTTAGATTTTGTGCCTAGTGATAAATCAGGACTGGAGCCTATGTTCACTTTGCATGCAGGTTCTGAGGGTGCAGACTCAGACGGTTACAATGGAGAAGAATATGTGATGTGGAAGCACACAGACAAGGACAGGGAGAGGTCTCCACATTTTATTCCAATGAAGAGGGATTATTCCATTTAACAGCAGAATTGCACACTACACTGGCACTCCAATCCAAGGAATGTTTTCTCAGTCTGTGAGCAGCCAGTACAACATGCTAGGATCTGGAAGGAAGATCCAAAAAGAGGTTATGGAGATGGCACAGAGGCAGATACCTCACCAGCAGCTGCCTGGCAATTTAAGAATGCAGCTGTTGATTACTGAAAACGATTTATGCTGCTTTCCAGTCCTGCTCATAACTATAGGAGAGAACCTGGTGCCTCTTCCCTCTGGAGTAAAGCTGTCTTTTTCCTTTTCTAAAACTCACTTATACCAGTTCTCCATCAAGACAGACTGCTCTGGGCTGGGCGTGGTGGCATGCGCCTGTAATCCCATCTCTTGGGAGGCTGTAAACAGGCAGATCACTAGGAGCCTGATCTAGTAGTGAGACCCTGAACACCCCGTAAACCTTTCCCTAAAAATAAAAATTTAAAAAAAGACTGCTGAGACACTAAGATATCAAGTTGTCAATAGCAAAGGAAACTATAGGGGCCAGGGATACAGGTCAGCGGTGCTTGCCTGCCTGACAAGCATGAGATCCTTAGTTCGATTCCTGGTATCAAAAAAAAAAAAGAAGAAGAAGAGGGGCCGGCGAGATGGCTCAGTGGTCTAAAGCACCTGCTTAGGCAAGCTTAGGCAACCCCAGGGACCACGGTTCGATCCCCAGCCCCACATGCTGTGCCAGCCCCACCCCTGGGGCAGGCTGAGCCAGCCATAATATAAATAAATAAATAATAAATAAATAAAAAAAAAAGAAGCTATGACCTTTATTAACAAAGGTGAGGCTGCTTGGCAAGTGCAAGGTGTGAGTTTGAACCCCGGTCCTGCCAAACAAACAAAGATGAGGAGGTGAGGGCCAGCCAGATAGTTCAGCGGACTAAAGCACCGCTTAGGCAAAGCACAAGGATCAGAGTTCAATTCCCAGCACCACATGCTGCACTGGCCCCACCCCCAGGGTGCGCTGAGAAGGCAATTGAGACTGGGCGTGGTGGCACACACCTGTAATCCCAGTTTTTGAGAGTCTGTAAACAGGCAGATCACTATGAGTCCAATCTAGTAATGACACCCTGAACACCCTATAGATCCTTCCCTAAAATACAAAATAACAACAACAAAAAAACCCAAAGGTGAATTGGCTTAACCAAGGGGTATTTCCTTATTTGTCCTGAAGCCTTTGTGCCTGGCTACCATCTGAGTAGGCCTGCAACTCCCGCCTTTGCTGTATGCATCATCTATATGCCAGCAGGCTGCTGTGGTGAAAATGCAGAGGAGCTGAGTGTGAAATAGGGAAGCTAAAGTTAAGATGCCCTTACCACTAGAAGAAAAGGTAAAGGTCTCAGAAGAATCATCTGCTGTTGGTCTCCACAGGGCCAAGAGCATTTTACTAATTTGGGGCTCAGATTAATTAATTCAGGCATGGTGGCACACACCAATGCCAGCACTCAAGAGGCTGAGGCAGGAGGGTCACCAGCCTGGCCTACATAGTGAGATCTTGTCGCAAAAAGAAGGGGGGCTGGGGAGATAGCTCAGGGGCACAATTGTCTGCCTGGCAAGTGCAAGGTCCTGAGTTCAATCCCCAGTTCCGCAAAAAAAAGAGAGAGAGAGAGGAAAAGCATAGTAATTTAGAAAACCTAGATTGTAGGACAGTTTTTTTTAAAAAATATTAATTTTAATGAGAGACATAACAATAAGACAGTTTCAAAACAGGTTAGAAGGACAGTTACAATAATGAATACATTGCGTATTATTGTATTCATAATAGAGGTTTTTGTTTTGCTTTTTGTTTTTTCAGTACCAGGGATTAAACTCAGGATGTTGTGCTAACCAAGGAACATGGTAGCCACTGAGCCATCTCCCTGCTGCTCTCAAAGCTAGGCCTCTGTAGGCAGTCTCTCGGGAGACATGCCAGCTGTAGATCATGCCAGACACAAGTGCTTCTGGGTAGCTCCTGCTCCTTCTGCTCTATTTTTGCAGTTTGCCTTCTGACAGCTTTTAGGTTATGGCCTTTAATTTCTACCTCTTAGCTTCTTTTTAATAGAACAAGTGAGCTGGGACAGGTCCTCAAAGTATTCCTGATAGTAACTGGTTTGTCATCATAATAGCTCAACAAATGCCAGCTGCAGTGCATGCTGTAAGGCCAACACTCGGGAGGCTGAGGCAGGAGGATCACCAGGAGTTTATGGCCAGCCTGCTACATAGTGAGACTCTGTCTCAAAAAAAAAAAGTTATAAAGAGCTTAGTAAGTCTAGTTTTTTGTTTTTTTGTTTTTTCAGTACCAGGGATTGAAGTCAGGACCTTGTGCTAGCCAGGGAAGCATGCTAGCCACTGAGCTACTTCCCCTGCCCTCAAATCTAGGATTTCTAAATTACTATGTTTTTTTTTTTTTTTT